>JADLZN010004106.1:0-167500 GCA_018155175.1 Sinocyclocheilus anophthalmus
GGTCTGTCTGTCCCTGTCTATATCTCATCTATCGGTCTTTCGTCTGTCTATCTATCTAGCTGTCTGGGGGGGGGGCCTGTCTGTCTATCAATCTATCCTGTCTGTCTATCTATCTATCTGTCTGTCTGTCTGTCTATCTGTCTGTCTGTCTGTCTTCTGCATTACTACTGTCTGTCTGTCTGTCTGTCTGTCTATCTATCTATTCTTCTGCTATCTATCATCGTCGGTCTGTCTGTCTATCTATCTATCTGTCCTGTCTGCTCTATCTATCCGCTGCTGTTATGGCACACAAACGGCTAGGCTAAATGTCATACAAATGTTAGATTGTTTTGAGTACGTTTTCAAGTAGCTAGTGATACATAAAAAACCCTGTCTATCGAAAAAAGAAAAGATAGAAAGAACCAAGTGGTATTTTAAGAATTCACAAACTACATAATTTGATTCAGCGAATGGAGCTGTACTTCAAACAGGCGAGCGCTCAATCACGGTGTGCGCAAGCGTTGCGCAGAGCTGACGCACACGAGCACGTTTCATTTGCTGACTATTGTCATGTTCAACGTTTTGGTTGCTAGACGACAATAATGCACATTACACCCGTACAGCGAAGAGAGACGCGAAGCGACGCAGAGCAATATTATTATGTTATTAGTATTGTTTACTCCGTAGCGTTTACACACCATATCGACGTAGGAGCTGCTGCTTTTCATAACGGCGACATCAGGAAACAGCTGCATCTTGGGAGCTTCTTCTTAAGACCCCCTACCCATGTCAATGCTCTTTTATGCTGTTTTATATTAGGATTGACACGACTCTTTGACATGAGAAAAATAAGATTTCCTGCTGCATCATAATAACCTACTCGGACATTACAAGTCGTACCTCCACGAGAAAGTAGTATGGTCCTATTGTCTGTAAAAGGTGATGATAAAATAAAAACAGGCCATCGCAAAAGCTATAATGTCTGTAGTAGCTGGAGAACTTGTCACTGAAGAGGAGGTAGAGGATCTGGTAAGTACATTAACAGTTTTCATAGATGTTCTGGACTGTAACATTAACAAAAATACAATGATTTTTGGAGATGTACTATGTGAGAGTGGAGCTTACTATGTCTTGGGATACCACCTCTTGCAAAAAGTTACGCAAATATGATAATCATTATTTAGGAACATTGGTTATATTGACGTTTAATGGTATTCCAATTTGATATACTACTTAGTAGATTATATATAATTTGTTTTCAAGGCAGAGGACAGTCTTTGTAGCAGCTGTGTGTCCGATACTGAAAAGGTGAGATGGACATTTTAAAATATTATCCCCCCCCCCAGATTTTAGGCCAGCCTGTTTACTTAGTTTTACTGAATCTTTCATTCTTCAATCTTTGAATGTTTGTGCCAAAAGGTACTATATCCATGTGTCTGATTGTTGGATTTCTTTTTAGAAATCAAGAAAAAAGAAAGTTTCAGGCAGACCACCTCCTTCTCCTAGTAAGTGTAAGATTTAGAAATAAGTTTAAGATCTATTGCATTTCCATGCCTGCCACACAAATGTTACCATCTGTGTATTACTGTATCCAGTGTTGGGGAAAGTTACTTTACAAAGTAAAGCATTACAATATTGCGTTACTCCCTAAAAAGTAACTAATTGCGTTACCTTAGTCACTTTTTATGGAAAGTAATGTATTACTTTACTTTTGCGTTACTTTTTATCATCTGGGCTGGGCTCATTTTTCTTTCTTCAGCAATACAAAAATGAATCACAAATGTTATGTTTACCTAAAGTCATTTTTGCTTCTTAGTAGGGTGAATTGGATTATCGAATGTTACGATTAATAAAAAATGGATATTTATTTATTTAACGTATTTATTTATTGCAGTTTTGCATTTCACGGTTTTTGTTCATTTTGCGAAATAATGAATCTGTTTTTGTGCAGGTGAGATAAGTAAATGCATGTTCACATTTATTCTAGAACTACGGTAACCATCATGTTTGCACAGTACACACAATGCATCTGCGCTTGTTCCCGATTTCTCTTCGGGGATGGGGACAGAAGAGCTGTCAGTCAATAAATGGAAAAAAAACAAAGTAACTCAGATATTTTCTAAAGTAATGTGTTACTTTACTAGTTAATTACAGTAATCCTGATACTACTTGTGTTATTTGTAATGCCTTACCTTCAAAACTGACTGTATCAACACAGCATAAAAATTGTGAAAATTTCTGTATTTGCTCATTTAATTATGGAGTACTAATGCAACTATATACACTACAAAAATGCTTTTTAAATAATAGATCATTTTCTTTAAATAAAGGGTCACCATACCTGAATAGTGCAAACTTGCATCTGAAGAGAACTCCAGTAGCATCGTGGAGGACAGTGAAAGGGACACAGCTCCAAAACTATAAAACCTCTCCGGCTGGTACACCAAAGGATGTCTGGCTACACTTACAGAATGATGGGAATGGTCTGTCCCTTTTTTTTTTAAATAATGTGGCTAAAACTTTACACTGTGTTCTGCATTTTACCATTTTCAATTATGTATCTTCTACTGAAAAAGATGTAGATAGGTTTACATTATAAGATGTAAATTGCTGTTATGCTTCTCAGAAAATCTCGTTTTAAAGATATTTAAAAATGACTTAAATAGCTGACTATCACAGAAATCACATTCGAAGGTCGTAAACCTTTTGCTCTTTTAATATTGGATCGGTAACTGAGAAACACTGGCTCAGGATCAAAATGCTTAGCTATATGCATTTGAAAGACATGCAAATGTAATGTATTCCTGTAAAGCCTACTGTTTCATATTTGAAAAATGAATTTCTAATTTATCAACATGATCAAAACCTTGCTGAAAAACCTGTTGTACACAATCCACTACATGCCTTCTGTCGTCTGATTGATAGTTCATACTTGTTTAGCAAGTAAAAGACCTAGTATAATTGTAAAAATGAAACAACTGAGGTTTACTTTATCAAAAAGTAAAAATTTGTATACTTCAGGGACATTGTCAAAGTCTCCAAAAGGTGCGGATTACAGTGTCACGCAGACCAGCATCTCAATAACCAGCACCCCCGAATACTTGAAGGAGGCCTTAGGAATGAAAAAGCCAAAATATTCCTGCTCTGCATCCAACGGTGAGATAAAACTATCTATAGACATAAACCTGAATTGTCCATTTCACAGTTATTAATATTTTCATTTTTGTCACCATGTTATTATTTTTTACAACTCTTTGTCAGGTTATGTTCCAGGGACCCCAGACTTCAAAGATAAGGAGGAAATGTATGATGAAATAATTGATCTAAAAAAGGTGAAGTTCACCTCTCGCACACTCGCTCGCTGACGTATGAGTGCCTTTGAGGATGTGTTTTTAGAAATTTGATTACATCAGACAGCATGTTTTCAAAGAATTTGCTTTATCTCAATTGTCATACTATCTGTCCTATATGTATATCAGGGATTAGTGGTTCGGATTAGTGTGTCCCAAATCATAATTTGTTAAAAATAGTTTCCCAGATGTTCCTGGATGGTCTAATATTTTTGCTGGATTTTTAGGAAAAGTGTATCTATACAAGTGTTTTGGGCTAATATTACCCGCAATTCAAGTGGAGGAAATGGTGCTTAAGATGTATTAGTATTGCATAATACTAGCACTAGTACTAGTATTGCAAATTTTGTCTGTTAAGGTGGATGTACTCTTGTACTTTCCCATATGTGAAGCAGAGGTATGCATACTGAAATTTCATGCACCATGTGTTTGCTCTCCATTTTCTCAGACCGTCCAGTCCCAAAAGGCTGAATCGGACAAGATGAAAGCCAAGCTGCGGCGTCTTGAAGAAGAAAGCACTAAGAAAGACAGACAAATCGAACAGCTGTTGGATCCAGTGAAGGTGACGAACAAACCTCAGCAAATCCAGAAGCAGAGATGAGCTGGAATAGTGGATAAGCATGATTACGTCACCTTATTGCGGAAATGAGTAGTTTAGTGTGAATGTAGAATTGAATTGAAATGAATTTCACATCACACGCATAAACAACACTGTAGCGTAACTGCAAAAGCAAGCAGCCATTATGCGTTTATACTTTGTAATTGAAAAGAACATTATTTCTTGAATGACAAACTTGATTGTCGTGAAATCTAAAAAAACATTATTTATAGGGTGGCATTGTCATTGCCATTTTTAAAATTAAATTAAAGAAGTTAATACTTGTATTTAGGAAGGATGCAGCATTTAATTGTTTAAAAGTGACAATAGAGACTATAGATTGTTTAAAAAAACTATTTCAGATAAATGCTGTTCTATTGATGCTTCCTGAATCCTGAAAAATGTTTCACGGTTTCACAAAAATATTAATATTAAGCAGCAGAACTTCAACTGTGATAATAATAAGACGTATTTCTTGAGCACCAAATCAGATTTCTGAAGGATCATGTGATAGAAGAATACAGTTATTTTCATTTGAAATAATATTTCACATAATGAATGCTTTTTACTGTATTTTTTTACTGCAGCCTTTTTGAGCATAAAAGGCTTCTTTCCAAAACACTAAACACAAAAAGTAATACTGACCTCAAAAGTTTGAACATAGTGAAAATTAAAGGTGTTCTCTCAGAGGTTATTTATTTAAAAAAAATTGGTAACACCTTATTTTAAGGTGTCCTTGTTACACATGTTACATGTACTTAATATTATAACAATTAATTATGCACAATTACATGCAAGTAACCCTAAACCCTAAGCCAACCCTATCCTAACCCTAACCATTATCATATGTACATGTAGTTACTAATCTTACCAGTTACTTACATGTATAATTACCCTGTAACAAGGACGCCTTGAAATAAAGTGTAAACTAAATGTATATTGTGAAATAATTATTTTTGTGTTGATAATATAGGACCCAGAGTATGCAAGGGGTTTAGTGGACAGAAAGACTGATCTTAGATTGGTGAGTATGCCATTATAAACATCTCACACAACCTTACAATCACAATTCATCAGATCAATGATTCTTAATTTGATGAATGATATAATATGAAAAATGTGTTTCTCTTTTTTTGAACACACCAGATCATTAACGGACTGAAACAGAGGATTCTACGATTGGAGCAGCAGTGCAAAGAAAAAGAAAATGCCTTAAGGTCTGATGCCAAATTCATTTATATTATACTGTCATGCAATTAATCATGTTATGGTGAATCAATACAGCATGAATAAACTTCATTATAGCTTAAAGGGATAGTTCACCCAAAATGAAAATTTGATGTTTATCTGCTTACCCCCAGGCAGGGGCGTAATTTCCACTGGGGACAGGGGGACATGTCCCCCCCACTTTTCAAATACGTTTGTGTACCCCCCACTTTCAAATTCGTTTGTTATGAATTTTTTTAACCACAGTTACCGCACGGCGTCATCGCCACGGAGGAGCAGGACAGAGCAGGGCGTCCAGGAACGTCGCGTGCACACTCTAAAAAATTCTCACTGAAAATTTCTAATGAGCGGGTATCGCGGGTTGCGGCACAATCAGCCGATGACACGCCAGAAGCAGCAACAGATGACTTTAATGTCATCATGGATAAAAAGAAAGAAAGAAAGAAAGAAAAGAAGGAGAATGTGAGTTTGGTTGATTCAGTTATTTTACCAGGTAGGATATCATATTTCTGTTCCACACGTTTAATTGTTTGCCTTACGTTGACGAGCTAAACGTTAAATACACTGTTGCTAGGTAACCGACTTTTGTTAGCTAAATATTTAATGTAGAACAGTGGTTCCCAAACTTGGGTACGTGAGGCGACAGAAGGGGTACGCGAACAAAATGCTGAGTTTTGCTGTGTTTCGTGAACGAATCGTTCGCGAAAGCCATTGATTCAATGATTCATTAATAAATACAGCCGCTTGCTTAGTTACCGAATGAACAAATGACTCGATGACTCACGCATTAAGACAGTGACTTACCTCCACCTACTGGCGCTTTTAGTATTTAAAAAAATCACTTTTCACTTTTTTATCATCATTGCATATTAATCTAGTGAACATTTTTTTTAAAAACATTAATATTCTATTTATAAAGATAAAAATGCATTGGAAAGTCAATTTAGGGGACAAATATTGTCCTTTAATGGAAAAGGTGCAGTCTAAGTGGAAGAGAGGGGGTAGGCCTAAGCAGAAATGCCTCAGGGGGTACTCCACTCTAAAAGTCTGGGAACCACTGATGTAGAACATTCTGTCTGTGCAACAAGTGATTTATTTTATATTTTCAGGTACAGCGGTTGGTTTGAAATAAAAGTTTGTTTAACAGTGGAAATTCTCACATTATTTAAACATTATTCAAAATATTAATGGTGAACATTTTCGACTTTATAAAATGATTCTCTCAAGTCTTGGCGATCGACCCATATTAAACAATAAAGAAAGTAAGACATCTTTTTCTTATACATAGTTTAGTAGCCTACTATTCTTTTTGGCAGAATTGATCATTAATCAACTTAATTATTTCCTGGATTTTGTATCACCATAGTCCCTAAATGTATGTAAATGCTGGAAATGGGATTCAAATCGAAAACATTTCCCCCATTTTGTGTCCCCCCCACTTCTCAAACCAAAGTTACACCCTTGACCCCAGGGACCTCAAAGATGTAGTGTGACTTGTTTCTTTCTTTCTTCAGTAGAACACAGTTGATGATTTTTTAACTCCAGCCGTTGCAGTCTATCAGTCGTATCATGCATGGCAATGGTAACAAAATCTAAAAAAAACATGCACAGACAAATCCAAAATAAACCCTGCGGCTCGTGACGACACATTGATGTCTTAAGACACGAAACGATCGGTCTGTGCAATAAACTGAACAGTATTTATTTAATTTTTTACCTCTAATACACCACTAGGTCCAACTGTCTTTGGGCACGCGCACGTCATCCAGTGCATGAGGTGTGTACGCGCTCTGGAGTAGTTTACATTAATGGGTGTGTTGATATCCAGCCAAAGAGCAATCAACCATAACTTCAGGCCAGCAGGCTCAGAATTTTGGGAATACACTCCCGAATGAGTTCGCGCGAGAGAACGTGATCTTTTAGTTTTATGTCGGTTTGAACAATCAGGATAAGCGCAAGTACGTACCATTTTGATTATCCATCGTACCTACAATGACTGTGCACTGTGTAAACAATGAGTGACGTATACATGCGAGAGATCAATTCCGGCGCTTGCGTAAACTACGCCAGAGTGCGTGCACACCTCACGCACCGGATGCCATGCGCGCGCCCCCAAAGACAGTTGGACATAGTGGTGAATTAGATGTAAAAAATTATATAGATATTGTTTGGTTTCTGGCACAAACCGATTGTTCCGTGTCTTAGGACATCAATGTGTCGTCACGAGCCACAGGGTTTAATTTGGATTTTGTCTGTGCATGTTTTTTTTACTCACATAGATTTTGTTACAATTGCCATACATTATAAGACTGATAGACTGCAACGTTTTGAGTTAAACATCTTCGTTTGTGTTCTACTGAAGAAAAAGTCACCTAATCTTGTATTGCCTGGGGTTAACCGATAAACATCTATTTTTCTTTTTGGGTGAACTATCCCTTTAGTGTTACTGGCTAAGTGGAGTCTAAAAATCTTATACTTCTTTGTACAGGCTGTAAAATCATAACTTATTCTAGTGACATTCTTGTGAAAATTATGTATTTCAAATTTTACTTGGTTTTCCCGTTTTTTAAAATTTGATTAAAAACTAGATACTTATGACTCCCCAGTGTATGTGGGTAAGCTAAAAGATTATTGGTTTTGAAGAATGATTTTGCCATTCAGGTCAGCCTTCCAGAGTGACCTCAAAACTACCAAATGCAGGAAATGAATGATCACTGTGGAACCCTAACTTTGAAGAGGTATTTTTTACATTACCTCGTTCTCTCTCTCTCCTCCTCTCTCACACGCTCTCTCTCCTCTCTCTCTCGCTCTCTAGATATATTATATATCTATTTCTGTGTGTTTTTTATTTAAATTTAAAAAGTAATTATAATACAAATATATTTTTCATGCTTAGGTTCAAAGATTGCAAGCACTTTTGGAGTCAACTGAAAGAAGGTGCAAACATTGTTAATTTTACTTGTAATTTGATGGTCCCTTTGAGCTTGTGTTTGGGTTTAGTCTTTTTCTCACTCTCTTTTTCTCTGTTCAGTAATAAGGCAGAGAGCAAAAACATCAGGCGGCAGAATAAGACCCTTAGTACAACGGTTCTGAAACTCACAAACACTGTTCAACACCTGGAGAACGAGAACCAGGAGCTTAAAAAAGAATTGACACTGGAAGAGATGAACATGATGGACAGCCTTGCGTGCCGAGCCAAGGGTACTTCAATTTACAAAAGCACATTTAAACTTAGATTTACTGTAGAACTGGAAACACTATTTCACCAAACATCATTTACTACAGACAGCTGCTGAAAAAGCTCACTTAAACCAGCCTAAGATAGTTAGCTGGTCTTAGCTGGTCTCCTGACCTGGCCAATTTGGTGTTTAACTGGTTTGGCCAACCGGCCAGCTGGTCTCCTAGTTTAAATGTGCCAAAAAGAAGTTTTAAGCATTTAGTATTTCCTGCACACAGGGCTAAATTCAGTCAGTATTTTTATGTTTACAGGTTATATGGATTGGAGTAAACAGAGACTTGTGCGGCGAATCCTGGACTTGAAAAGGTTTTTTTATATTATCTGGCGTATCAGAATATCTATATAATTATATATATATATTATAATAGATATAATACATACATACATACATGACATGCATGTGTGTATATGTTCATTACATGTGTTTACATTAAAACATGTAATTACATGTAATGTATTTTACTTGTTTTTCAGAGAGTTGATAGATGACGAAATCTTCAATCATAAAGCAATCAACCTCACAGAAAGCCCAACAATAAAAGCACTGAGTCGATCGTCCAATCAGAGGGATTCCTGCTGTCAACACAGAGATTGAGCCATCTGTAAATTAAGAGAATGATGTCATTTGGGGAGGTAAGCCATTTAAGAAGCTTGGAGAAGAGAAAAAGGAACTACAGGAAAAACTAACCCAGAGAGAGTGAATATATTAAAAATATCATATCCTTCAGAAACCATTCTAATATGCTGATTCAGTGCTCAAGAAATGATTTATATTATAACCCATGTAAAAAAAAAAAAACCTTTGTGCTGCTTAATATTTTTATGGAGACTGTGATTTTTTTTCAAGATTCTTTAATGAATAGAAAGATAAAAAAACTGGATTTATTTGAAATAAATTCAGAAATATTTCTCATATTTTGTTTTCTGAAATATTTAAGAGCAATTCTGATTGAAAATATTTTTTATTTCTTATTAGCGAGGAGATAAAGCAGTTGTCTGCTGAGAAGGATAAGAGTCTGAAAGAGGTAGAAAACGTGCTGAAGGAACAAATCAGAAAGCATGAGGGACTGATGCAAACACACAGGTTTGTAATATAAACATAATGAAGGAATCATGAATTAAAACTAGTGTGGTGATGTTTTTGCTCATTTTTGAAGATGCTTACATGAGTTCTCACATGACTGAATCTCTTATGTGATGATACTCAAAAGCTATTAAACCCTGATTTATTTGAACGCATTTGTGCTCCTTTTTAGAATGTATTTATTGCCGTAGTTATTGTTGGAAGAGTTTAATCTATGTTGAATACAAAACATTATTTTATATCTGTAACATTTCTGTGACATTTTTCTGAGTGAACAACCTTGGTTATGTGGGCAGAAAAGAAAAGTCATTACAAAGAAATAGAAAAGAATTACATTTTGATGAAAGATTATGAAAACTGACTTTCTTCTGTCTTTTTAGAATAACGTGCATTGATGAATCATGATAAATATGAACATGGAAATAAATAAAATAAAAGTAAGTAAAGTCACTTTAGATATCATGTTTTATTTACAGGCAAGAGATGGGTGCACTGACCATAGAAATCAACTGTTTGAAAGAGAAACTAGAGGAGGAAAGAAAACTCAGATTACTACAAGATTCAAGTCAGGTAATACGTTTAAACTCTTTCTTTAAGAATGTATACACACAGTTCACTTAAGTGCAGATGGCAACTCATCTACGTTCTCATCTCACAGGTTCGGGACGGTTCTTTGTCATTAACACTCACAGAACCATTGTCGTCATTAGCGGTCGTCCCGATAGAGAAGAACAGATCAGCTAAGATCATCCAGACGTACTGGCGCTCACACCGAATACAGGTTGGTACAACACATTGACATACAGTACACCCACAGTGACTGTAGATTATTCATATCCTCCTTATTCTTCTACTCCTTCTCTTAGGATCTAGTTCTTTTACAGTCCTATCTCAGAGGGCATCTAATCAGGCAGAGGCAGGTAGATGGACAGAGTCAAGCAGACCCAAAAACCATCCCTGTTGCCATGGTAACTATTTGTGGCCTTTTGATGGGATGTTTTATTATACATAGTTTGTTTATGCATAATATGTTGTTGCTGTGCTTAAGTTAGTCAAATCAAATCCTATATTTTTTTCAAATCCTATGTATACAGTGGGTACGGAAAGTATTCAGACCCCCTTAAATTTGTCACTCTTTGTTATATTGCAGCCATTTGCTAAAATCATTTAAGTTAATTTTTTTTCCTCATTAATGTACACACAGCACCCCATATTGACAGAAAAACACAGAATTGTTGACATTTTTGCAGATTTATTAAAAAAAACGGAAATATCACGTGGTCCTAAGTATTCAGACCCTTTGCTCAGTATTTAGTAGAAGCACCCTTTTGATCTAATACAGCCATGAGTCTTTTTGGGAAAGATGCAACAAGTTTTTCACACCTGGATTTGGGGATCCTCTCCAGTTCTGTCAGGTTGGATGGTAAACGTTGGTGGACAGCCATTTTTAGGTCTCTCCAGAGATGCTCAATTGGGGTTAAGTCAGGGCTCTGGCTGGGCCATTCAAGAACAGTCACAGAGTTGTTTGTGAAGCCACTCCTTCGTTATTTTAGCTGTGTGCTTAGGGTCATTGTCTTGTTGGAAGGTAAACCTTCGGCCCAGTCTGAGGTCCTGAGCACTCTGGAGAAGTTTTTTGTCCAGGATATCCCTGTACTTGGCCACACTTTTCATCTTTCCCTCGATTGCAACCAGTCCTGTCCCTGCAGCTGAAAAACACACACACAGCATGATGCTGCCACCACCATGATTAACTGTTGGGACTGTATTGGACAGGTGATGATCAGTGCCTGGTTTTCTCCACACATACCGCTTAAGGAATTAAGGCCAAAAAGTTATATCTTGGTCTCATCAGACAAGAGAATCTTATTTCTCACCATCTTGGAGTCCTTCAGGTTTTTTTTTAGCAAACTCCATGCGGGCTTTCATGTCTTGCACTGAGGAGAGGCTTCCGTCGGGCCACTCTGCCATAAAGCCCCGACTGGTGGAGGGCTGCAGTGATGGTTGACTTTCTACAACTTTCTCCCATCTCCCGACTGGATCTCTGGAGCTCAGCCACAGTTATCTTTGGGTTCTTCTTTACTTCTCTCATCAAGGCTCTTCTCCCCCGGTAGCTCAGTTTGGCCGGATGGCCAGCTGTAGGAAGGGTTCTGGTCGTCCCAAATGCCTTCCATTTAAGGATTATGGAGGCCACTTAGGAACCTTAAGTGCAGCAGAAAAATTTTTTGTAACCTTGGCCAGATCAGTGCCTTGCCACAATTCTGTCTCTGAAATCTTCAGGCAGTTCCTTTGACCTCATAAATCTCATTTGCTCTGACATGCACTGTGAACTGTAAGGTCTTCTATAGACAGGTGTATGGCTTTCCTAATCAAGTCCAATCAGAATAATCAAACACAGCTAGACTCAAATGAAGGTGTAAAACCATCTCAAGGATGATCAGAAGAAAGGGACAGCACCTGAGTTAAATATATGAGTGCACATGAATACTTAGGACCATGTGATTTTTCCGTTTTTCTTTTTTAATAAATCTGCAAACATGTCAACAATTCTGTGTTTTTCTGTTAATATGGGGTGCTTTGTGTACATTAATGAGAAAAAAAAATAACTTAAAGGATTTTAGCAAATGGCTGCAATATAACAAAGAGTGAAACATTTAAGGGGGTCTGAATCCTTTTCACGTACCCACTATATAATATATATATATATTATATATATATATATATTATATATATTATATATATATATATATATATTTAGTGTATTCTTCTTTCTAAGAAATTTATTTCATTCATAAATATACATTGAATTGATCAAAAGTGATTGTAAAGGCATTTATAATGTTACAAAATATTTTGATTTCAAATAAATGCTGTTCTTTTGAACTTTCTATTTATCAAAGAATCATGAAATACTTATCATAGTTTCCACAAAAATATTAAGCTGTACAGCTGTTTTCAACACTGATGATGATAATCAGAAATGTTTCAGAACCAAATCAGCATATTAGTATGATTTCTGAAGGATCGTGTGACACTGAAGACTGGAGTAATGATGCTGAAAATTCAGCTTTACCATCACGGAAAAATACATTTTTTAAAATATATTCAATAGAAAGTGATATTTTAATTATAATAATATTCACAAAATATTCCGTTGTTTTTGTGTTTTTATTAAATAAATGTTGTTGAGAATAAGATAATTTTTCAAAAACTTGTTCGGTAGTGTAAATATTTTTTTTTTATATGATGTTACATCAAATTATTATGGTACTTGTCCAGAAACCATGGTAATTCATTTGTTGTGCTTAACCCTATGTATGGTCAAAAAATTCCTTTGAAACTTCTTGACTATGTTTTTCAGAGCCAATCAGGAATGAATGCTCAGGCTGTACAGGAAGAGGAAGTGACTCTGCTGCAGTCTGTCTTTAGGGCTCATCTCAAACGTAGCACTCTGACGATGGACAGGTGATATAGTTAGTGTATACACTAAATTACTACATCGATACACACTAGACAATTAATTATTATTGCACACTTCCATATTTAAATTATGATTCACAGTCAAAAAATAAACCTTGCACAGGTGATTGTTCTGGTGAGAGAATGCAAGTGCAGTCACAACAGTTGTTTTGAATGAATATGGTTGCATGCATGGCCAGGTGTTCTCCTGACAGCCATATGTTGACTTGACATTGCAGAGCATCTGCAGTGACACAGTCTGCATCTTCCATACATCAGAAGAAGCTGTATCTCTCCACTCCTCCACTGCTGCCCAGAGGCTGCTCACAGGCCGTGTTTGCTAACAAAATACAAACCTCAGGTGATTATTCATCTGAAATAATGTGCTTTGTTCTTGCTGAAGAGATCGATTTAAACTCATGCTGCTAATATTCCTGCCTGTTAGTCTCGGATCAATAAGACTTTGTTGGTTTTCACGTTTAAAACTTTTTAATGAACCAAAAAAATGTTGTAAACAAAGATTCATACCTGGTTATCTTTATAATGTCTTGTACTGACTTCTCTTTTAAAGCACCGTGACTTGACTTGTATTGAATGTTTATTGTAATATGTTAAATGTAATACTCTTCCAGGTGTAACTCAGAATAATAGTGAGGAGACTGCAGAGGAACTACATCCTGCTAATAATGATAAGATGACAAGACAAGAGCTACATGACAAGAGCTCAATACCAGGTTAGAATACAGGATATCTGTAACTCTACCTTTTTTTTTTAAAAAGAAATTATAACTTTTGTTCAGGAAGGATGCATTAAATTGATCACAAGTGACAGGAAAGTAATTTATAAGATTTCTGTTTTAAATAAATGTTGTTCTTTTAACTGTCTGTTTATCACAGAATATCAAAAATATCATGGTTTCCCAAAAATATAATATTAATATTAAACAGCACAACTGTTTTCAAATGTGATAATAATAATAATAATACAGAATATTTCCTGAACACCAAATCAGCATATAAGAATGACTTGTGAAGGATCGTGTGAGACTGAAGACTGGAGTAATGATGCTGAAAATTCAGCTTTGTCATCACAGGAATAATTTATTTTTAAATGTATTAAATATTGTCTCTGAAATATCTTTCAGAGGCATTAAAAAGTCTTACTGACTCCAATCTTTTGAATGGTAGTGTATGTCCAAGACACCAGTATATCTTTGAATAATCTCTGATACCTTTATGCATAAAGTATAATCATTCATCTATTTCGTGTAATAAAATCTATGATTTTGTTGGTATTAAGCAGTCCTGAAGATCCACCAACAGCAACAAGCCAATGAAATTCCAAACACCGTCGATTCAGACGACTCTGATGACATTATTGTGTCTCCTTCAAAGCCGATGAGAAAAAGAGAAAAATGCTTAAGTCCGTCCAGTGCTAATGACTTGATTTAGCTTCTTTATTTACTATTAGGAGCTGTTTTTTCTTTCGTAACTTGGATCACACACTATTTCCTGAGCAACCTAAAAAAGGACTATATATGGGCAATAATGACTGTACAGAGAAGAACATGGATCATGGATGATGAACATTCAAACATGGTTTTGTCACACTTTACTATTCTGTGAAGATCAATTTTTTTTACTTCTAGGAACTAAGCCTTCAAATAAGGGACAGATTACAGAAGATGTGTCTTCTCATTCCAAAAGTGCCTTTTGTTGAATGATCATTTTTAATGAGGATCAGGGATTTAATATTACATATTACATATACATATTACACTAAGCAGGATATCGCATAAAATATATTTAAGCCATTTAAGTGTGCATTTATATGGAACGATATTCCGGACAATTTTCAAATAGAATAGCAAATTGTATTTTCAATTGCGTTTTCAATATGTGGACGCATAAATTGTGACATAATCCAAATGCAATTGCAAATCCTGCATTAGCGTTTGCATTTTCGCTTTCGCGAACGCACAGTGACTGCCAAATTTCAAATGAAAAAGCAAAGTCCATTTGCAACTGTATTTCCCATGTCTTAGGAGTTACGAGCCTGTCATATTTAAATAGCAATATTAATTACCACGTCTGCTTTTTCACTCTCGCTGCGTCACGCATGTAACCTGCCAAAACTCAAATGGAATCGCAATTCCTTTTGCATTTGAATTTCCGATGTCTACATGGAAAGCTGACAATCAATGTGAGGGGGCGGGGCTATACTAGGGGTTGTGTTTGTGTTGGGAGGTGACGTCACTCACAGACGACCGCGCCGAATGCTCTGATCAATGGAGGTAATCGGTAAAGGCTCCGCTAAAGGCAGCTACCAATCAGTTTCGTACCTGTGTGAACGAACAGACAGTGCAACCTTCTTGGCACAATACATAATTATGTCTTTTTTACCCCAAATGTAGCGATTATCCCCTGCTAACAGCGGGAGCCACAACGGTATTCACTATTAACCAAACGCTTTCCACCTGTCTCTGCATCTCTCCCTGTTTACTCTCACTTACACTTTTAATCCGTAATAGAGAGTGTGTCACACCTGCCTCGAGACCTTTTACCGTTTGCACTCCACTTGCACTTAAGCAAACAAACAGAGCAAATCTACATGTATTTACCTATTTGCAACCTATATCTTATTCCTATCTAATAGCCTATGTGCACCTGTTTATGATCCGATAGATGCATGTGACAAAACAGAAAATGCTGCTACTCTTACTCTGCCTTCCCCAGATGACACTTCAGCAGTCAGATCTAGGTGCAGCTGTCACAGAACAGGCCACAGCCAAGGCTAGATAACATTAAAAATCACGTGCATCAATCGCGGTGTCCAGTGGCTGTAAATAGTGAGAGATCTTGAGGCAGGCGCAACGCTTTGGTGCCACGTACGGGACGCAAACTCCATAACGGATTAAAACTGTTGAATAAAATATAAAGTAAGGTGGAAAATAAGTATAGATTTGCACTGTCTGTTTGTGCATCAAGTGGAGTGCAAACGGTAAAAGGTCTTGAGGCAGGTGTGACACACTCTCTATTATGGATTAAAAGTGTAAGTGAGTGTAAACAGGGAGAGATGCTGAGACAGGTGAAAAGCGTTTGGTTTATAGTGAATATTGACCTATTGTGCGTACCGTTGTGGCTCCCGCTGTTAGCAGGGGATAATCGCTACATTTGGGGTAAAAAAGACATAATTATGTATTGTGCCAAGAAGGTTGCACTGTCTGTTCGTTCACACAGGTACGAAACTGATTGGTAGCTGCCTTTAGCGGAGCCTTTACCGATTACCTCCATTGATCAGAGCATTCGGCACGGTCGTCTGTGAGTGACGTCACCTCCCAACACAAACACAACCCCTAGTATAGCCCCGCCCCCTCACATTGATTGACAGCTTTCCATGTAGACATCGGAAATTCAAATGCAAAAGGAATTGCGATTCCATTTGAGTTTTGGCAGGTTACATGCGCGACGCAGCGAGAGTGAAAAAGCAGACGTGGTAATTAATATTGCTATTTAAATATGACAGGCTCGTAACTCCTAAGACATGGGAAATACAGTTGCAAATGGACTTTGCTTTTTCATTTGAAATTTGGCAGTCACTGTGCGTTCGCGAAAGCGAAAATGCAAACGCTAATGCAGGATTTGCAATTGCATTTGGATTATGTCACAATTTATGCGTCCACATATTGAAAACGCAATTGAAAATACAATTTGCTATTCTATTTGAAAATTGTCCGGAATATCGTTCCATACATTTAAGGTACACCTCTGATTGATAGAAAAGGTACTGCGAATCTCCACAAATGTGGGTGATGTATGCTGTATAAGACAACTTTGTTCAGATTGGAGAAAGAAAAATGACAGTAAATACTGTTTCACTTAAATGTTGTCAATGTGTTAAATGTTAATATAGGTGTATCTGTATTGAACCAATAATAGCACTGAAAATGTGATGCTGTTTTCCAATTTTAATGTCTTGTTAAAACTGATTTTGCTCGAAGAGCACATTATTTTTTGTGCCATTGTTCTTGAACTTGTGTTAGAGTTTCTTTATTAAAAGCTTGTTTTCTCTGGTCTTTTGTCCTTTATGCTAAAGTATGAAAATACCTTTTCCTCGTTTAGTCTAACTTCCTATCTAACAATGGATACCTGATTATTAATTTAATCTTTTTAACCAATTAATATACATTACTTCTCCAGTCCTTTGTGATGTAGGCTACTGGATAATGGTTAAGGATAATGTTTTTTTCTTTCTGCACAATTTCTACCTGATAAAAAAATGTACACTTTGGCAAATAGAAGAATCTATATTTATTATAAACATGCACATGTAGTTTGAAGCCTTTAACTAAGAAAGGAAACAGTGTTTTGATCCAAGTTAGAGGTTTTGACCTTGTCAGTGATATATTTGAATACATTTGGTCTCATTTATTATTATTTCTGATCAAAAATAAAAATCAGACAAAACGGGGAATATAACACCATTTGGTGACTGAATATCGGGTATTAATAGGGTTAAAAGTCTTGCAACAAAAAAAACACAGAAATAGTTCATATAATATTTAGTTTGACCTCATGAACATTTTCTGAAGGTCAAGCATCTTGCTGACAATTTGTTAAAAAATAAAAAATGATATATTCCTGATTTGATTGTATGCGTATTTGCAAGTTAAAAAAAGACCAATCACAATTCAGTACGAAAATAAATGCAAGAAGGAGGACCAATCGGATCAAGTTATTATGCAAAATTACAACGCGTCATCGCTGTTGCAGAATTGATCAAACTTTACCCTATTTATAACGTATAACGTATTTTAAAAACGTTTATAATATGCTTATATGTAGTATAATTTAAGTATACACTTGAAGCAATTAAATAGTTAAAAAGCAGGAAAACTGTGGAGAAGAACAATAAAAAAGACAGTATGGCCAAAGTGATATGACTTTAAATTACGTCATTTGGCCACTAGAGGTCAGTAAACATATCAATCCATTTGTGTATCGAAATACATGTCCGTGGATGATTGACAATCACGCCCGTTTCTTACTGTAGGCTGCTCACAAATCACTAGTTCATACCATCGCATCGCGACTATTATGCACCTCAGTTTTAACGCGACAGAAATGCACAAGCGCTAATCACACGCGTCTCCTGGAAGAAAGCGGCAGTGGACATCAAAGGCGTTTAAAGCTCTTCCTTCAGCTGCAGTGAGTGAATCGCTGGATAACATGCAGACGGCAGTGACGCAAGGGCTGCGCTGGACTAACTGAGCACTGAGAAACCTGCTGCTGCTGCTGCTGCTGCCGGCTCTCGCCCAAAACATCGAAGAACAGGAGCTTTCTGTCTGTTGTTGAGATCACCGCAGGTTTTTGCTGGAACTATGGTTTAGGCTGATAACGGGTAAGGATGGCTTCTTGATAACAAAAGCCTGCATGAACGGATTGCAGTTTCAGTCCTAGCATATAAACGATGCATTTTACTGATTCATTATTAGAAGTAAGAACAGCAGATATAGCTAAATATGTGTGTTGGCGACGAAAGTTGGTGACTTGAGGGTCTTTGGTGCAGATTTTAACCCCTGCTTCACTGGAAGCGGCGTGTAAAGAGACACTTTAAAGGCATGTGATGCAATGCGACGTGATGAAGCAGCTCAAGTCTGGAATTGGCTGCTGAATGCATCATCATCGTGTGTTTTCCAGTCCCAGATCTGCGTGAACACTATGGCTGCAGTGGTCAATTATTCTCCGCCGTGGTGGGTTAACCTTTTCCATCGCCTCCCGCACTTCAACCTACAGTTTCAGCTGACCAGCAGCGATTTCCGCCCGGAGGACTCGGAATATCAAAAGGTAGGTCGACTTCAAGTGCTACATGATTAGGAAATACGAGGCAACATCGAGATCGGTGTGTGCGTGCGGAGCGGCAAGATCAAAGGATGTTCTCGAGCATGACGTCACCCTCTCAAGGCTTTTACTGCAGCGTGACAACTAGTTAAGGTTTTGAGGTACTAGTTAGCATTCAGAGTGTCACATAATCCATATACGGACAGCTAAATGCTAGAGCTGGGCGGTATGACCAAAAATGTATATCACGGTATTTTCCATAAAATATACCGTTTCACGGTACACGACGGTATTTTTTTTTCATGCATGACCGGGTGTTAACCATATTTTCTACTGATTGAGAGAGGAAATACTGCTGTATATTGACTTAGAATGCCCTATTTTACTGTCATGATGAGTGAATATTGTCAAAAAATACCACACTAAATAGTGACTAAACACGACCCCTTTTAATACATGTTAACCAGGAGTCACTCTCATTTATAAGCGCGGCATCATCTGATAAAACCAACATGCATCTACACTAAAAAGTGGCTATGCGGTTGTTTTGGCTATATTACTTTTTTGTCTCATGCAGCGCACTGCCTGCGTCTGAGTGACTAAAAAACAACAACAAACAAACAAGTGCTTTGTATTAATAGACGAACTACTCTCATATTTATAATTCCAAAAATTCAGTAAGCGACAGGTGCTAGGAAACGCTGTTTTGTACTCATTTATTGACGAGTCGGCTGCGGTGCGGCCAACTGAATGCGCTGCTTCTCTGCCGCTCACTGCGCAGAACAGACGCCGAGAGAGGTGACACTTCTCCGGGAAAGTCAGACCTCGCGTTTGCGGGACAGCACTGTCGAAATCTTCCAACTGAACCATAGCTAAAAAAAGTCGCTAGGTTTGTCAGTATAAATATTCTATGGAAAAAAAAAGCCGCTAAAAGGGTCTGGAAGTTGCTAAATCTAGTGCTAAAGTCGCTTGTGTGTGTGTGAGACGCGGGAGCTTATGGCAGGGGGCGGTGGATATTTGTGGTGGTCAATGTTGATATTGTGGATGAGTTCTTCTGCGTCATCATCAGGTTCTGTTAGTTCTACAGCTTCAGTTTCTGAGCTTTCTCGCTTAGTAACACATACAGCTGTTCCCTCACCACAGTGCAACAGTGAAAAGGGACCCCTTTCAA
Source organism: Sinocyclocheilus anophthalmus (assembly GCA_018155175.1). Lineage (NCBI taxonomy): Eukaryota > Metazoa > Chordata > Actinopteri > Cypriniformes > Cyprinidae > Sinocyclocheilus > Sinocyclocheilus anophthalmus. The sequence continues at coordinate 19,945 of JADLZN010004106.1, forward strand.
ACAGTGTCGCGTTCCGAACGTTGTTTAAGTGACATACACCGGTATTGCGGTATTTTTAAAATTCATATCATAACAAAAATAAAAACCGGTATACCGGTAAATGAACCGTCTAACCGCCCAGCACTACTAATGGTGATCCTTATTAATAACCACACAAATGTTGTGGAATGGTGATAGCACATGAAATGTCCCTAGAAGAGTCCATGATTAGCAGTCAGACGTATTTGAACCTAACAACAGCTTTGACCCTGTACCTTGATTAGTACTAACCGAGCTTAAACTACCTTGAACTCCTGCTGGTTCAATCTTGGAAGTTTTTTTTTACGCCTAAGATGACGATTGATTTATAATCAGTTTTGAATGACTTGCACCATTTACCCCGCTCCTCATGTTGTGCACCACAAGAACAACTGTCCCATCAGTGAGGCAGTTTTACTGGTCCAGAATTGTTATGCTTAGGCGCCGGTGGAGATAGCGCGTTTGTGTATTTTACCGCACCCACAGAGATGGATATAGCACACCCTGTAGGAACTTAATGGCCTTTGCATATGTATGCATTTCTACAGCTATGCATCATTTGTCACATGTATATGCATAGGCATCCAGGATTGCTTGTGTATCGCGTTGCAGGCATCATAAGGGGAGTCTCCCAAAATTTGGAAACCACCTGTCCTGTCAGTATGGTTCTTGGTGTAAGACATATCCATTAGATGCTTTAACAGGCTAAGTCTGATCTGCTCTGTGCAGTGGTGTTGAGCACATGTCAGCATTGCATCACGGTATAAACCCTATTAATCATTCGGTAGGCATCTTACTATGGAAATTCATTATTCAGTATTCGGGGTTCTGGTGCGATGTAGCTAAATAAAGGTTTCTGTTTTAAAACCGTTTGAGTGATATTCTCGAAATTTAGTGATGCTCTAAAATGCCTTAAAAGGGCGATATTGCTTTAATTTAGTTATATTATGATTCTATTATTATGATGAATATTTTTAAAAAACCATAATTTAAAACGCCAACAGCCATTGGTGCCAGTATAATCAATGTATGGGATACGGATAGTATCGACCCCCTTCATGTTCCACCTTTGTTGTTATTTTGCAGCCATTTGCTAAATTCATTTAAGTTTTTTTTTTTTCCTCATTTATGTACACACATCACCCCATATTGACAGCAAAACACAGAATTGTTGACATTTTTTTGCAGATTTATTAAAAAAGAAAAACTGCAATATCACATGGTCCTAAGTATTCAGACCCTTTTGCTGTGACACTCATATATTTACCTCAGGTGCTGTCCATTTCTTCTGATCATCATTTGAGTCCAGCTGTGTTTGATTGGACTTGATTAGGAAAGCCACATACCTGTCTTTATAAGACCTTACAGCTCACAGTGCATTTCAGAGCAAATGAGAATCATGAGGTCAAAATAACTGCCTGAAGAGCTCAGAGAAGCAGAATTGTGGCAAGGCACAGATCTTGCCAAGGTTACAAAAAATTTTCTGCTGCACTTAAGTTTCCTAAGAGCACAGTGGCCTCCATAATCCTTAAATGAAAGACTTTTGGGACGACCAGAACCCTTCCCAGAGCTGGCCATCCAGCCAAACTGAGCTATCGGGTGAGAAGAGCCTTGGTGAGAGAGGTAAAGAAGAGCCCAAAGATCATTGTGGCTGAGCTCCAGAGATGCAGTCTTGAGATGGGAGAAAGTTGTAGAAAGTCCAACCATCACTGCAGCCCTCCACCAGTCAGGGCTTTATGGCAGAGTGGCCCGACGGAAGCCTCTCCTCAGTCAAAGACACATGAAAGCCCGCATGGAGTTTTGCTAAAAAACACCTGAAGGACTCCCAGATGGTGAGAAATAAGATTCTCTGGACTGATGAGACCAAGATAGAACTTTTTTTGGCCTTAATTCTAAGCGGTATGTGTGGAGAAAACCAGGCATGCTCATCACCTGTCCAATACATTCCCAACAGTGAAGCATGGTGGTGGCAACATAATGCTGTGGGGGTGTTTTTCAGCTGCAGGTACAGGACGACTGGTTGCAATCGAGGGAAAGATTAATGTGGCCAAGTACTGGGATATCCTGGACGAAAACCTTCTCAGAGTGCTCAGGACCTCAGACTGGGACAAAGGTTTACCTTCCAACAAGACAACAAGCCTAAGCACACAGCTAAAATAACAAAGGAGTGGCTTCACAACAACTCTGTGACGTTTCTTGAATGGCCCCCCTCCTGTAGAGACCTAACAATGGCGCCCCAACGATTATCCCATCCGACCTGACATAACGGCAGAGGATCCCCAACTCCAGGTGTGAAAAACTTGTTGCATCTTTCCCAAAAAGACTCATGGCTGTATTAGATCAAAATGGTGCTTCTACTAAATACTGATCAAAGTGTCTGAATACTTAGGACCATTTGATATTTCAGGTTTTCTTTTTTAATATATCTTTAAAAATGTCAACAATTCTGTGTTTTTCTGGCAATATGGGGGGCTGTGTGTACATTAATGAGGTAAAAAAAAGTAACTTGAATGATTTTATCAAATGGCTGCAATAAAACAAAGAGTGAAAAATTTAAGGGGGACTGAATAATTTCCGTACCCACTGTATATTCAAATTGAATTATAATATGCCATGCAGAGAATCCAAAAGGGTTTTGAGTGTATGAACGGTCACATTAATCCTTAAACAAAGTTTTAATAATTTCATGAATGATTCATAGAAATTAATCAGCATACGGAGCAAAACCTCTAAATAAATCTGACTGCTTTACTTTAATATAAAAACGTAACACTCATACCGTGTTATAGACAATCATTTTATAAAAAGGTTTTAATCCTGGAAACTCAAAGGGTTAGTTCACCAAAAAATGAAAATTCTGTCAATAATTACTCACCCTCGTGTCGTTCCAAACCTGTAAGACCTTTGATCATCTTCAGAACACAAATGAAGATATTTTTGATGAGTTCCGAGAGATCTCTGACCCTCCCATAGACAGCAAGCATACTACCATGGTCAAGGTCCAGAAACGTAGCAAGGACATCGTTAAAATAATCCTGGTGACCTCAGGGGTTCAACCGTAATTTTACGAATCTGTGAGAATACCTTTTGTGCGCAAAGAAAACAAAATAACGACTTTATTCAACAATTTGCCTCCTCTGCGTCACCCTATAGCACCATTTCGAGCTATCCCCACGCACGTAACTACGTATGCTGTTCTTTTCCAGTTAGCGCCACGCGTATACGTTGTCTACGTTTTGTACGCTGTTTACTCATTGATCTGAAATTAGAACAACTCATCAAAAATATCTTACTTTTTGTTCTGAAGATAACGAGGTCTTACGTTTTGAAATGACATTAGCGTGTGTAAATGATGACAGAATTATTATTTTTGTGTGAACTATCCCTTTATGGTCCGGAATCTGGTATCTTCCGGAATATCCGGAATGCTGCATCCCTGACAATTTTCAAGCGACAGCTGAAACCTCATCTCTTTCGAAGCTACTTGACTTCTACTTCACTAAAATTATTTTTTTTTTAATGCTCTCTCTTTACTTATTCCTTCCCTTTCTAGCTTGTACTTCTTTGACAAGGCCTAAAATTGGTATTTCATTCCACATTCATTCTTCCTGTGTCTTTTTTGCCTCTTTAAGAAGAATCCCTTATGTATTTTCCCAATTTAAAGTCGCTTTGGTAAAACGGCGCAAAAATGACTAAATGTACAAATGTAAATGTAATGGTCGAATAAAAAGAACAAAAAAAATCATTGTGAAGTTGCTTAATTTTAGATTTTTAAAATCGTAAGGAAACTGAAGTGTCCACAGGGACTTACATCACCAGAGAGAAGTCTGTCGTGTCACCAGAAGATCGGATTTATGACATTTTGATCAAAGTCAAAAGAAAAAATAAAGAAATAAAAATTGCAGCCATAAATTGTTTGCAGTAAGTTCAAAATTAACACATTTCAAAAATAGTGAATTTTCATTTCATGCAGACTTTAACAAAATAATATTTTAATAATTTGTGAATATTATATACATCGTCCAGCCAAATTGATTGACTACCACGGTATTACCATTTGACACCATAATTGTACCATGGTGCTGCCAGCCTGTCACACACGTTTTTTTTTAGTTGTTTTCACTGTTTTAAGAGTTGGACTTCTTTCAGACAGAAATGAAGGTCATGGAGGCACATTTCAAGATCATATGTCAAGTAGGGCTGTTTATTGTCCACTTCATAAAACAATTTTTTTTGTCAAAGCAACCACTCTCCAGAGGACCAGTAAGAAATGGCATCCAGCTGTGTGAAATTGCAGCCATGGTTGCCTTTTCTCACTCGCTATAGCTGTCACTCTCCAGCGCTGTATGGTCAAATGGCCAACAACAGTCACTTGTTTCCAAAAAAGAAATCCACGATGAAAAGAAACTCAAGGCTGCATTAATAGAAATTGATCTCCAAGGTTCCAACATTGTGGTGTGGAGAGATCAGATGAATGTAATTCAATACTGCAATGCATCATCAATTTGTAAAGTTCCTTTAGAGACATCGGCTCATTAATCACAGCAGATTCGGTTGCAAAAACTCTTGGCTTTCATTTTTTGCTGTGAATAGTTTTCCAAGGTCAAGATGTATTTTAAGCGATTGCATTCAACTCAGTGAAGCCTGTGTGTTTGTGTGTCAGCAAGGCCTGGTTTATCTGGGATGCTTGTTGGATCTGAGGTCACAGGAAAGCCACGGGGTATGTGGGGGTAAATCTGGATGAGATGAGGTCATGACAAGCCCTTGGGTCTGTCTGGTCTGGCAGAGCAGAAGGGAAGAGACTGAGGGAGGGAGAGGAGAGGAAGAGGAGGGGGCTGGGTGTTGTTGTTTTCTTTTTGATAAAAGATGAATGCACCCCTTTCTGTGGGCTTCTGTGAAAATGGGGTTTAATCCCTAATGTATCCCAGAGTGCTTTGCAGGCATCCTTTTGTCAAATAGACACATCGTCTTTATGCCAGTACCCCCTCGCTCTCATTCTCACACTCTCATGCATGCATGCTGGGACATATGGGGGTCTGCACTCGTTCACACTGACACTACTATGCCGGTACAATGGTTTTAAACGCCTTAAAATATATGCTGTGGTAGTTGACACATAGATGAATATATATTTTAAATAGAGCTGTCAAATAATTAATCGTGATTAATCCCATCCAAAATAAATGTTTTTGTTTACATAATATATGTGTGTGTACTGTGTATATTTATTAAGTATACTGTATATAAATACACACACATGCACGTATATACTTAAGAAAAATGTTATGTTTGTAAAACTTGTTATTTATTCAAGATATTATAAAAAATACTATTATATGTAAATATTTTAAAAATCTATACTGTATATATATATTTTATTTAAATGAATTTATTTAGTTGGTTATTTTTTCTTCTCTTATGCTATTTGACAAACATACACTGAAAACAGTAATATGTGAATTCTTAATACTATTTAAATGGCTAATTTTTATTTTATATTTTACTTAAACTATAAATAACTAAGATATATAATGCCATAGATTATGGTATTCTATATCAAAGTGTAATGAATTATGTCATGGCGAAGCCGAACAACAAAAGACTCCAGTCTCAATGTCCGTAATTTTCAGAATTATTTTAATTACGTTTATTAGTGCTCCAATACCCCTTCTGATGATCAATGTGCCACAGTTTGTTCTGCAATTTGTTATTTGGTGGAAATTGTGATAATTTCTATCCAGATTTATTCGATTTTTAATTTTTTTTATGGACAAGGTAAAAGTCTTATACTGTCGCTTTTGAAACAATTTCATTCTTGATGAAGTATTTTGTCTTAATACATAAATGTACAAAATTTTACGTGACATGTGGCCAAGTATGCATTTAACCCATCCAAAGTGCACACACACAACAGCGGGTTTGCTGTGTGAGCGTCACACACAGCCGGTTGTGAATCAGCACACACCGGGGAACCACAGGGCACGAGCAGTGGGCTAGCATTTTGCTGCGGCACCCGGGGAGCAGTTGTGGGTTCGGTGCCTTGCTCAAGGGCACCTCAGTCGTGGTATTGAAGGTGGGAGAGAGTGCTGTACATTTACTGTACATCCCCCCACCTACAATCCCTGCCGGTACGAGACTTGAACCCGCAACCTTTGGGTTACGAGTCCGACTCTCTAACCATTAGGCCACGACTTCCTATATTCTACATGTCTTTCATAGTTATTAATATGGGGTCATAAAAATTTAATTTTAAATAATTATACAATATATGTGTAATTTAAAAGTGCTATATAAAATAGTTCTAGTTTTAGCTGGAATATAGAGTGTCTTTTTAAACAGACACCTTTGTAAACAGATTTGTCAACAGACGCAGCAGTCCAGCTCTACTTCCTTTTAAATGGGACAAAAATGGCACACATCATGCACCCATGTGAACACACGTCAGCATTATTCATCCCCCACGGCCTCCCTTCAACCACCCTTAAAACTGCTTATCCTGGCACCGATAAGAAGACATTCATATGCACTTTTGGATTGAAAACATCTGTGCAATGGAGGGTTCACTTGGATCTCAGGGCACTCCGCACAATAGTTTGTCTGGATCTGGCCCACCAATAGCTGCCAAAACATATCAGCACTTTGTCCTCCACTTTTCTCTGTACTTTAATGCCACATGGACCTCATCCACATTCACACTGGGTGTCCTTGTGTCTTTCTTTTGAGAAGATAATAGCGATTGTCTGATTTACTAATGAATTGTTCTTTGGAATCAGTTCTTTTTAATGAATTAGTGAATTAATACACAAAGTGCCTGTAATTCGCTTGAGAGCTTTGTTTGGGAGATAAATAAGTGGGTGACACATGTTAGTACAACAAATAAGACCACTTTTTACAGTCTGTGTAACTTAATTGAGAACATGGATATACACATTAGTATTTAACTAAATATTTAAGCCTGTTTCACAACAACAGTATAGCATAGCCACACAGGGACTTCTGGGAATACTGTTGGAGAGATAATTCACCCCAAAATATTTTTGTCCATACATGAAAATCAATGGGGTCCAAAACAGCACTGGTCCTGGCTTTCATAGTACCTCACTGAAAAAAAAAGAAGAAAATATGTAAGTCCTGTGCCAATTTGTACACAAAAAAAGTATTTTTTTGCATAGATTCAGTTAACAGAACACAGAAGACAAAAAAGGGAATCTGCAAACCAAATAAATTCAGAGTTGAAAAAGTATTTTATTGACGATTATCATGTAAAGTGACAAGTGCACTAAAAAAGTGACTGTGCACAAAAAGAATAAAACAAAAAGCAAATGGTTCAGTCCATTATGGACTATCTTCAGTGCTTAAATCTTTTACATTTTAAGGCACTAGTTGGAAACACTAGGCGTTTGCTGTGTGAATTCCCTTTTTTGTCATGTATTGAAAAAAGAAAAGCATCATTTATGTAAATTACCGGGTATATATTTATTTGATTTTCAAACATCTCAGTATTTATGTGTATGCTCTGAAACGTTATTTTCTTTTCTTTTATTATTTTCTTTTAATCATTATATCAACCAAGCCATTGTTGCTGGTTTATTTTTTATACAGATGTGTGTGTGTGTGTGTGTGTGAGGAGAGTGACAGAATTTTTGTTTTTGGATGAACTATTTCTTTAAGTGAATCTGAATCTTTTTTAATTGTTTTGTTGAAACCAAGTGTCCAAATGAACCAAATCACTATATGATTCATAACACTGTGATTGTTGTAGATGTTGTTCTGTAGAGTCCTATTAAGAATTGTAGTAGCTAAACTATTTGTGTACTAAAAAAAACCCCCTGAAGTTCCCTTTGTTCACCTTGCTGTCTACTTCCTGTATGGTGGAAATGGGATTAGCAGATGCTGTACATCTGTTGTGGTTGGTATCAGGCTACTGTTTTCTCAGCGTTACTGTACTAAAGATCTTGGCACAATTTTTGTCTGTTCTGCGGCCAGAATGAGAGGAATTGATGACTTTATGACTATTTATGCAATCATTTGAGAAAATTTCCATTTGCTGAAGACTTCTACAGCTGTGTTGCCATTCTCGTTTGATGTGTGGAAAAAGCACTAGGGTTTTTTTCTCAGCAGGGAATGTTGAAATAATTAAAAGCATACTCTGCAGGAAAGGGGCCCAGCTGGCAGGAAGTCACGAGTAGTGGCGATGAAACGATTTACACCAGAACACGGCACTGTACACGCACAAACACATGTACAAATAACACAAACACCGAACAGAGAGGAAAATGGCATTGTGCTTAAGTGACTGATTACTGTTTTAGCTGAGCTATTATTCACTCAGTACAGATCCTAAAGATCTACATGAAGATTTGCAAGATTTACATGCACATTAATGAAATAATCTGGCTTTGATCTGGCTGTTTTATTTTAAATATGTAACTGCCGATGTAATATAGCTACTCAAAATTGCTCTTTGTTTTATATAGGCTAGTATCTATGTTGATGTAAATAATTGAATAATTTTTTTATACACAGTTCGTATTCTACACAAAATATGCTTAAAATTCAAGTAAATATTTTACAGTAATTACGTGCACATAAGTGAAATTTTCAGTTTTTTCTTTTTGGATGAAGATCCCATATATAAAACAAACTGTTTTAGATCTGTTCAATAGACAGCACAGTTTAATGTAGTATAGTAGTTTATTTTAGTAGTGGTCGTCTGATATGTTTATACTATTATTTTACATATTTTTTTGCTTCAAATACACTTAAATATTAAATACGATGTACTGTAAGTAAACTTTAAAGTACAAAAATAAACAATAATAACTTTCCTTATGTTGCACTTTTTTTTTTTTTTTTTTTTTATCATATTTACTTTACTTAATTCAAATATTGTGTGAAGAATTGTTTATTATGATTTGTCAGGACCTGAGATGGATTGTGTGACTGACACAAAGGAAGGCTAACACTTCTGTTTCCATGAGTTTTGTGGTTACGGTTGATACTATTGCACTGTTTATATTTACCAGTTCTACTGCTTAAAAATAATTACCGAAAAATTTTGACTTTAAAAACATATTTGATTTGTGCACACACATTCATAAACAATTCGGGTTTGGTTTTAAGGCATTCCTGCAATTAGATAATGCCAACTTCCTGCCATCCTGCTCTTTATTACTATAGAGTGAGCCCAATACAAACTTAAGTTCAATCTCTCCCTCCCTGTGTCTCTGAGGGCTGGTAATGAGATAATTACATTTGAGAGTTGCAGACTCCCTCCCCCATTCCCATCCTCTCCTGGATTGTCTAGTCTCTTCTCTTTGGTCTTGATTGCTGCTAGTCTCCTTTTGTGATCACAATTAAATCAGCTACTTAAACTTCATCACATGTCCAGGAAATCTCAGCTTCGTAAACCTGGTTTCGTTTTATATAAAAACAAAATAAGCCTATGGTATATCTTCATTTAGATTTGCAATGTAAGTGTGTGTGTGAGACAGCTGATAATGAATCCTCTCTAATCTCTTTACGGATGCTGTCATTGGTGACTGACTCAAATGAGCTTTGACACATCAACAGACAGAAGCCGACATCAACTCGCTCACAGGTCCCTCAATCTCACAGACGAGCAGGGATGGATATTAATGTGAAAATTTCATGACACCAGTTTTAAGCCATAATACAATATCTCAGCCCACTCAAGATAACAGCGAGCATGTAAGTTTAACTTTAAGGGTGAAAATTACATCACTAAATGTCGCTGCTGTTGGTGATTCTGCCCTGATGAGAGTCTGTACAGGGCCGAATGTGTATCAAACTGGGTCAATCTGGGCATTTGAGGACAAATGAGTGATCTTATATGGCGTTATTTTGATGACAAATGTCGAGAGCACATTATTGTAGCGCGAAAGCACATTAATATAATGTGAGAGCGCGAATTTCCCCGCTCACACGCGGATTTCCTTTGCTCTCGCTAGGGATGGGCGTATCGATCCGAAGTATCGATATATCGATACTGACGTGAGTATCGAAAGTATCGATACTCAAACAAAAAATATCGAAACTAAGGTGTGTTTTAGTTACCAGTGATTTTGTTTATTTAACAAAAAAATAATAATGCGTACAATATGCATTGAATTGGACGAATAGCCTTTGTTAGCGAGTAATTGTGTAGGATAGAAAAATGTTCCTGCTCATCTGGACACGCAAATGTTCCAAGACAGAACTAATCAATCACAGAGAACGTTCACTCACTTCTGACAGTGCATTCAAACAGGGCTGATTTTCCCAAAATTATCATAAGAAAGCATTAAAGCTTTTGGGAACAGTAGCCCTGATGCCTGCTGTGACGTTCTTTCAGAGGACAGATGGACAGAGTTATTTCAGAATAAACAAATTGAAATTGTAGCCTACTTAGTTTGTGCAATTACAGTTATTTAAATTGAATGTTGAAATAAAATATTGATCATGTTCTATTCTGTGGTTTTATTTTGGTTAGATACACTGCTGTGTTTGCATTTTATGCTGCAACATGCCGTCACTGGCAGTCCCCTTATGAAAATTAATGTGTAGGGTGTTGAGGTTGTTTGTTTACTAAGGTATCTCACCTAATGCTCTGTCTTTCGTTTTTTTTTTTTCTCTGTTGTTTTGTTTTTTTGTTCGGTACAAAAATTCATGTTAGTCGTTGTTTATGCTGTTTTTGGTTGTCTTTATGTTTGTTGTAGGGAGGACAAAAATATAGACGCGAAGAGGGGTTTGTCTGTATGGGGTGGGAAGTGGGGGCTGTAGGGGGTGTTGAAGTAGGTCGGGTTTTTCGTTGATAACAAAGGGTGGGGAAGGGGTGGAGTATGTTATGTGCTTTTTTCTAGTTGTTTTTGTTTTACTTTGGTTGCTTTGAGGAAGGGTGAGTGATTAAGGTGTTACAGGCAGAAGGGAAGACAGGAAGTTCATAAGACGAAGCGGATCCGACAGTACGCCAGGAAAACGAAGCGGTAGCGTAGCAAAACCCAAAAAGACGGGTATCGGGCCCAGCCCTCAGCGCGCGGCACTATATGATGTCGCTGTACCGGGGGGCACGCCGCAGATACAACCTACTGCTCGTTGGGGTGCCGGTCGTTGTGTGGGGCAACGGCACGTAAAACGGGTCTTTGCTGGGGTTCTCGCTCAACTCAACTGGGCCGGGGCGTAGCGGTGGGTAGATGAGTACGTCTTCTCAATCTCTCTGTGCTCGGCCTAGCTCTGAAGTCTTTCCGCGACACTGAATTAAACGTGCATACCTCACTAATTTAAATCATTGCAATACATTCCTCATTGTAGAGGCAATAGTACCCAATTCCTATCAAATCAATCAAATTTTTTGGCCAACTAGAATGTACATGAGCAGATCTCAACAATGTTCTGATAGAAGCACTGTTTGAAATGTATTTATTTTTTTTTTAACTCAATTGTTTGTGTTCAAGGTCTGAGTTAGTCGAGTAATAGTATACTTTTTTCATTAAAACCCCTTTATATTAGCTACACAGTCCAGTGGCACTCTCAAACAGTTAAGACAGGATATCAGTTTACATGTACTTACATTGTCTGCAAATGCAGTAAACCCATAGAATATAATGTAGTAAATGTTATTACAATATGGTAAAGTTCATATAGTGTTTATATTGTGTATCCACATCTTAAGTATAAGGAATGTGCATCTTACCCTTTCTAAATATGACCTTAATCATAAGATTATTCTTTCTTTAATAATTATTTTTTTTTTATTTTTTATTTCAATCCAATGCACATAGTTATATGCTACATGAACTTAAAATCATATAAGCCTACCTTTTTAGTTTTGTGTTTAGATTAAATCGCTTAGCGGGGGTTTGAACCCAACGGTCACAATTATTTACAATAATCCAAGCACCCGATTTCAGTTCTATATTTGATTTAGTATGATTTCGTAGTATAAATATAAAAATTACATAGATCCATCTTTGAAACTATTGTTGATAACGTTATTCAGGGCGAAGAATTCATTCTAGCGATGAGCACAGAGAGATTTTTGATGCACGAGGACAGTTGAGTGAATAAGAGACACGTTTTACGTGTGTGCACACTCTCTGGCGAGAGCACGGTATCTGAGCGTGCGCTTCCGGTTTGTGGCATTTTTTCCACTTACGACAGGAGATTTCGCACTCGCACAGTATATTAACTGTGTCTTTCCGCGCTACAATAATTGTGCTCGTCGACATTTGACATTAAAAGATAACGCATAAATCTTATCTATTCAAAAAACCTGAGCAGTGTTACACAGTTGATGATGCGCATTTCCTTCATGCCTAATTGTTTTCATTAAGGTTTGTAGAATAGAGGTTATCAACATTTTGACTCAAAAGTCCTCGAAAATTCATTTTGTGATTCCCGACTTCTCAGGAGCCATATGTTCTTTAATAAAAAAAATTTTAAAAAAAGTTTTTGAGGGAGATCTTAATTGTATGTTGTTTTAGCATGAATCAAATGAGAATGTTATCATATAATGCATCCTAATAAATATTTTAAAAATAATTTTTTTTGTTTGCACTAGTTTGCTAGTGAACCAAGGTTTTAAAATAAATGCTTTTTGTAATTAAAGGTGCTTGCTAAATTTGCCCTTAATTCTTGTTATATAATCTAAATTGATGATAAGATTAGTCATAAAATTAGATTCAATTTAAAAATGGACTGCACAACTTTTCAAATCTAGAAAGATTTTCTGTTATCATCATACACTGCATGATTTTCTAAGAAATCTGTCAACTCGAATCTGCAGACTGGCTCACATTTTCAGCAACGAGCTTCAGCTTGTCCAGACTGTAAATCTGGGCCAAAGTCGTGTAGTGTATTCCAGCTATTAGCAACCCTTGCCCTGGCAACAACCTAGAATGTTTTGCATGAGCAAGCATCACTCAAATTGACTTCAGAAAACAAAATGCAAAAATATAGGCTAGTAAAAATGTAGTTGATATAAAAAAAGTGCATTGCAAAAATAATGTGCTGCTTGAGTAAACAAAGGACATCCCCAATATATTCCATTAAACAAAAGATATTCCAGAGGTAGCTAACTATTCCTTATCTTTGTATGTTAAAAAAACTGAAAGAAAAAGACAAATGTGAACTACCAAAACCATATTTTTAATGTGATTGATTAAAATAGGACATGCTTCTCAAACAGCTTGTTAGTACCGGACGAACATTCAGAAGATCATTTCCTTTTTTAGGTGTAGATTATGGTTAGGAATAACTTTCAGACTGTGATTTTTGATAGGAACGTTATTCCAGAACTAACAAGGGATGTTGATTTAGTATCATATCCTAGTTCTTGGCACCCTGTTGTGTGTGTGTGTGTTTATGAGACCAAAAGAAGTCTCCCATGTACAGCCTGACCTACATTTTCTGCAGATGGAGAAAAATCTAGATCATTCATGACACTTCTGGTTCAGTGGAAGAGCTTGTGGATGTAGATCTGGATTAAACATGCAGGACTCCTGAAAGTAACTCCCCGTTTATCTAAAATCAGAGTGCTTCCCATCCAGAATAGCAGCTTGTACACCAATAAGTATAATAGTCTTAAACAATATCTTACTCCAGATTACAGTTAAAGAAAACATGCGATACTGTTCAATAACAAAAGTTTTTGATTGGAAGAACCAGCGTTCAGTGGCCTCATTGTATTCTTAATTGTTCACGGTTAATTTACTGCTACACTAAAAACAATGAAGTCTAAATGACTCCCTTTCTCTCTCTTTGCAGTCTGTGTTGTTGCTAGGTGCAGTAGCATTGGTGTGCTTGGCACTCGACCTCCTCTTCCTCCTCTTCTATTCCTTTTGGCTGTGCTGCCGTCGCAGGAAGAACCACGACTCGCCCAACGCAGACTGCTGCTGCACCGCTTGGTGCGTGATCATCGCCACGCTTGTGTGCAGGTCCGTGGTTTGCACTCTTACACAGTTAAACATGAAACACTCATAGCTGCCTCCACGCACACATCATGTGGCAATACGCATCATAAGTTCCAGTTAATTGGGCGTCACGATTGGACTTCCACACAAATAAATCTGTCAATGAAACCCATCCAGTTGGGAACATTTTGGCTGTGCTCCTAAACTTCGAGAACTCCCTTGTTGTCTACTGCCAACATTGGCAGAAAACTGAAATGGAAGCTTGTTGTTGAATAATTGTATAGTAATAGTTCACCCAAAAATGAAAATTTGCTGAAATTCCCGCACTGATCCGTCCAGTGTAATTTATTGCAGGGTTTATTTCATCATCGGAACAGATTTGGTGAAATCTAGCATTACATCACATGCTCACCAATGGGTACTTTGTAGTGAATGGGTGCCGTCAGAATGAGAGTCCAAACAGCTGATAAAAACATCAGTTTTTGAGTGTACAAATGCAAGAGACTTAAAGGAATAGTTCACTACAAAATTAAAATGTTGTTATCATTTACTCACCCTCGTGTTGTTCCAAACCTGGAACAAGAGTTTATTTCTCATGTTGAACATAAAAGAAGATATTTTGAAGAATGCTGGTAATCAAACAGTTGATGGTCTCCTTTGATTTCCATAGTTTTTTCCCCTAGAAGTCAAGGTGACGCACAACCAATATCTCTTTTGTGTGCAACATACGAAGAAACTTATACTCACCCTTAAGTTTGTTCCACCTTTGAACTTTCTTTCGTTTGCGGAAACATAAAAGAAGATATTTTGAAGAATGTTAGTAACCAAACAACGTTCTGACATCTATTATATGTTTAGAAAGGCATTATTCACAATATCTTTTATGTTCCACAGAAGTAAGAAAATCATACAGGTTTGGAATGACATGAGGGTGAGTAAATGATGATGGAATGATGGAATATAAATTTTTTTTAGTTGGTCCGTCCCATTAAATATCTGCCAAGAGAGTAGTAAATTCCTAGAGAATAGTAAATTCAAACAGGAACCTTCAGTCCAAAAAGATATGTATTTGTTACAAAAGCCCCGCCCCCCCCCCCCCCCCAAAAAGAACTAAAGAGCTCTTAAGTAATTGCTGTATGACACATAAATCATGTAACACATATGGCAGCTTATTAAACGCCTAACCCACGCTGATGAGCGCCGCTGGCCGTGATTCATTTGAAATAGTAGGTGTGTGTTTCTCCTTGCGCAGTGTGAAACGGATGGTATTTTTAGTAATAATCCCTGTCTGGTTCTCGGGTGCACAGGCTTTGCTTTGTTAACCCTTTCATTGTTCAGGATATGTCCTGTTAGAAAACTTTTCACAATCCACATGCTGTTACATTTGATTGTTGGGTTAACAAGCTTCCATCTGCTTTCTTGTCACTTTTGCTAAATCAGTTACATTACCTTAGTTGACCTTGACATTTCAATATTTTAAACAGTTTTTATAGACTGACATGGTACTATATATATCATCTTTCTGTTCTATTTGTCTAAGCTAGCTGCAGTGTGTCTTGTATACATTTGGTCTCTTGTGAAAACATCTCTATTCATTCCTGTCAGATCTCTTTAAATATAGAGAGAGGTGAGAGGTCAGTTCAGGCTGGCAGCCAGTCCACGCTGAAGCCAGGACACAGAGGTTAAATAGTTTAATCAAGTGCCTGCATTAGTTAGGGGTTAGAATAATGCCGGCTGAATGAGGGTCATGTGTAACAAACTTCCGTATTCTTTAAAAGAGGTCGCATTGCTTCCGTTTCAGCTCTTTTGTATGTGCTTTGTTAAATATGGAGCTATTTTTCTCAAGGATGAGCCAAACTGATGTCCATCGCATATGCAGATTGATATCGAAAAGTTTTTTTATTTTTTTTTTTATTTTAAATAAAACACCAGTAATAAAATTTTCAAAATTCGGAAGCATTCCAGAAATTTTGCAAACTTTCCAGGATTTTTTTTTTGAATATTCCAGGGATTTTTGGAAAGTTTCCGGAAATTTACCAGAAATTTTCCACCCCTTTGCAACCCTAGTTAGGTTAACTGATTACCTCAAAAGTGCATAGATATCGCCATCAGTTCATAATGCTGTTAACACTTTCTCAGACAAATGAATGCGATGAGACATGTTCTCCGGTTTTGCCAGGTGACGTTCGAAGTATACCCCATTGTCCTGCAATGACCCTGTTTAATAATACCAGCTGCTCTTTTCAGTGGTCGTGATGCAGAAATAAAGTGATTTAGTCTTGAAATAGAAGCCGCACAGAACTACTTTAGATTATCTAAAGAGAACTGCTTGTCGTGACCTGAGATTTTGGGCTCATATAAAAGTAAATAAAAAGCTGTGATTGTAGCAAAAGGATTTTAAATGGTTCTGTTCTAATTAAAGATGTAATTTTTTGTGCATGACCCTATGATGTGAAAGCTCATTTTAGTTACTTATGCCATTTTAGAGATTAAAAAAACCAAACATTCACAGGCATATTTGTTAGTCATGATTAATTTATTGATGAATCTAACCAAAAGTGTCTGATAATATAGAAGTTACTGAGATGAAGTGAGTAATATTCAGCAGGTCATGTGACCTCAACATGGCAGCTACCATGAAGGAGAGACCCTACCTCTGATCTGTTATGGCAAAACTGTTAAACTCTTAAAAGTGTACATCATTTTATTTATTTTTATTTTTTCAAAAATAATAGTAATTTCATTTGGGGAAGCATTTTTTAACAGGAGGACTGCTAATTATTGTTTAAAATGTTTTTTTTGTGAAATATGTGTTAATGCATATTTAACTTTTTTTTAGTATTTTAATTAATGTGAATAATAAAAATAATGTACATCATATTATTATTAATGCCTTTGCAAATAATCATTGTAAATACATTGACATTTAGCTGCTGAAGGGGAAAACGCTTATAAAGTAAACAAAGTTACATTAATTTGTGTAAATAATAAGCCATCATTTTGCATACACATTTTAAACCGCTTTGTTTTCATGAACACTTATTGATTATTGTTCTAATTGCTTTTAGGTTGCTTTCTTTGTCTTCTGTTCAGATTATTTTCTGGTCTCTCCTCCCATTTGTCACCCCACAAGGGTCATCAGACGATCTCCTCCCCTCTGTTCCACCCCTTCTGCCTTCCCTTCCTCCTCCTTTCTCTCATCTGTCCTATATCTGACTTCATGCTCTGCCATTCAACGCTGTGATTGACAAACAAAGAAGAGATTATTTCCCTTAGAGAGAGATGGATGCAGAAAGACCCAGAGAAAAGAACAATGATGACTGATTGAGGCAGATAAAGCTTAACTGGGAAAAGAGAGCGAGTTGCGGATCACACTGAGTGATGGGTTCATGGCAGAGATGAGAGATGTCATGCTGATATGATGGCTCAGATGAAACACATTGTGTCTCATGCATCGTTAAGCACATCAAATAGTGCACACATGGACTAATGCACACATGTGCACATGCTCCATTGAGTGACCTAAAACACCGGAGCGCTCTCCTAAAACCCTGATCTCCCTAATATTTTGTGCCTTTAGTAGCTCAATGAATGTGTTCTTATTCAGAACTGTTCAAAATACTAATTTTTGAAACAAAATAAATGTATCCATGAAGCAATATTACATATGATTTATTTTCAGAAAATTGAATATGCTTTTTTTTTTATTGCTACAATGGCAGATTTTTTTATTTGTTTGAAGCATAAAACTAATTAAATGTATTATTTTATTTCCCGAAATCATTTAGTTACCGATATTCTTCAAAATGTCATTTTTTAATTATTTTTACGCATATTGAGCGTCCCTAAAAGTACTAAAAGAACATTTAATGTAATCGTTAAGAGACCAGAGTTAGTAGTTCATCCAGTTTGAATCATGATACAGGTCAGAAGAAATATAAAAATATTTCTCTTAGCTGTTCTCCTATTTTATAATTAATTAATTAACTTAATAATTCATTCATTCATCCTGAAACTTTTTTTTAAATAGTATTTGATTCAGTTTTTTATTTTACAGCATAGACATTCTTGATATTGTTTTACACCGCAAGTGTCTATTAGAAAATAAGAAATAAAATGATACATTTAGTATCAATGTATCAGATTTTTCACAAACAAATGAAAAATCTGCCATTGCATCAAAAAATGTTCTTATAACAAATCTTATGTAATATTGCTTCACGGATAAATGTATTTTGTTTCAAAGATGTTTTTGACACTGATGTTTTCACATGTTTACTGGAAATAATGAGACAAACCAACTGATCTAAGTTTTTTTTTTTTTTGCAGCATATGTGCGCATATGATTTTGTCCTGGACTGAGGAAACTCGCCGTAGATAAAAATATTTTCTTTCTCTCTGTATTGCGTTCTCTCTTTTTCCCTCTGTCGCCCTCACATCAATTTTCCCCCTCTCCCGGCGCTGCCCCCTCGGTGCCTTGGCGATGTTGCCATAGCAACAGAATCAGATTTTGAACACTGAAGCTGCGAGATGAATTATGCACTGCAGGTCTCTCTGCCAGTGTGTGTGTGTGTGTGTGTGTGTGTGTGGGCACTGCGTATATATGAGTGCTATAGCCGCAGAGCGTCATTATTCAATATCTCTTATCTAACACTGCCAGATTCTCACAAAGATTGTGTCTGTTTATATATTTATGTATTTGTGTCCACTGTTTAATTGTGAGTACTTTTTGTCTTGTTTAATGGATAATGCTTTGGCTCCGTAATTGACCCATCAAGCCAGAATCAATTCTATTTAAAGAAGCCAGGACTCATAAAAAGTAATGGCTTATTTTCCATTACAACGACATTAACCTCAGCTGATCTTGTTAAGGTTTGAAAGTCTGAGGTTGTTTGTCCCGAATCGCATTTATGTTTGAAAGTGACCCATCTATGTCATCAGTTCAAGCCAACCACATTTCTGAACGATCATAGACCTGCACATTTAATCAAAATCAATAGAGCAAAACCACAATACTCTGTACTGAAATTAATGTACTATTGTATGTACTAAGGTGCTTGAAGAAATGGTACTGCTACAAATAAACATGGAAGTACCTTTGTAATTGAGGTGCTCTGTTTTTTAGTTAAGTGTGCTTAATGATTCAGTATGATCATATTACCATCTTAAATCAACACTGTAGCACTTATGAATCAAATATTTTCATACTCATTATACTTTAACAACCAGTTTTGTATACAGTTACTATTATTCTACAAATAGAACTGTTAGCATATGTGCCCACTCACGCGATCTAACAGATGATTGTGCGGATGATTGTGGTCAGTGCTGTTAGCGTGAGGGTTTCTGGGTAACAGTGGGAAATCCTCGGTGAGCCACGTGACTCCTGACCTTAACAATGAATGACAGCTTGACCTCTCTCTCGATATCTCTCAGTCTCACACACTCTTAAGCTTATAAGAGCTGTCCTGCCTAAATCCTCTTGTATTTGAGGGACAGAGAAAAAGAGTAACACATGCAGGAAAATGTGCTCATGGCATCAGATAAAACGCTCACGCGTACACACTAAAACCGCCCTGAGATTAATGTACCTGAAATAAATTAGTGCTGTCAAACGATTAATCGCGTCCAAAATAAAAGTTTTTGTTTACATAATATATGTGTATACTGTGTATATTTATTATGTATATATAAATACAAACACATGCTTGTATATATTTAAGAAAAATATGTTGTTTTTATATTAAATATATTTATATATAAAATAAAATAAGTATCTAATGTATATACATTAAATATTTTCATAATATATCTGTAGTGTTGTGTATTTTTGTATACATAATAACTTAACAACCGTACACATACATATATTTGTAACAAAAACTTTTTATTTTGATGCGATTAACGTTTGAACAGCACACAATTAATCTTCATTATCAGACATTAATTCCTTTGGTGTGGTAAGAGTTGCCCCATATCGGATTACTGTAATACAAATGTCCAAGACGAGTAAAATGTCGCTCATAAAGTGTTTAAATGGACTGATGTTTTTTTATGTTTTTTGAAATGGCTCTTTTTGCTCCCATTTCCTTTCGCCTTTATTTGATCAAAAAATAATAGTCAAACAGAAATCTATGAAAAATTTAAAAATATGGTTTTCTAGTTGAATTATTTTTTTTAAATGTTCCTTTGCTTGCAGCAGATTTCCAGCACCATTCCTCATTACGCATTGACTAGAAGTTAAATAAAAAAGAACAAAATTTACGTGAACAATGTATCATATATAATATGTATATATTATATATTATATATATATATATATTTATATACTCTATATCTATGTGTGTGTCGCTAGACAGTAGTTCCAGCATTTGAGTGGATCAAAAAAGTATAAAAGTTTGTCCTAAACAGAAGATTTTTGGGTTTTAAGTTTAGGACAACTTTGTGAAAGTTTTGATCACTTCAAATGTGTGTTGTGTGTGTGTGGTGTGTGTGTGTGTTGTTGGATGGATGTTATGTATTATATGTATTATCTATATATATATATATAATATATATATAATATATATATATAATTATATATATATATCTATATATAGCACACACAATATGCACACACACACTACAGTTTAGGTTGACTATAAGCATTCTATTTTTTTTCTGATACAAGCTGGACATTTTTGGGAAAGCGCGTGGATTAGTTTTTTTGTCTTTGTAAAAGTAAAAAACAGCACTGTTGGTTCAACCAAGTTCTGCTCTGCTAACCTGGGCATTTTCGTGTTTTTGTACTCTTAGTGTTTCAGAATAAAGAGTTGATTTACAGCCTATATAAAAGAATCTGCTACATTCACATGAGCTAATTCCTGTTTTGATCACTTTCCCGCAGTGCTGGCATTGCAGTCGGTTTCTACGGAAACGGCGAAACGTGCGATGGCATGACACGCCTGACATACTCTTTGCGCCATGCTAACCAAACAGTGGCAGGCATCGACAAACTGGTGAGTCATTGATGTTTTTGTTTGTTCTGAGCTGGGGACATTTTGCCTTATCCAGGTGTTAAAAACATACATAACTGCACTTCTGTTGTCAGTCCTAAACACCTAACTACTTTTTTTCCAAGAACTTTACCACCATTGCTAGCTATTTTACAGCCCTGACTAATAGGGTCGCACAGCATACCAATACTAAAGTACTGTGGTGCCAAAAATATACCTCTGTCTCTACTGAACTCCCCACTGCTGCGGCTAGAGTTCATTGCCCTTTGCTGAACACTTTAACTCAAATAAACACTCTACTTCTGTTGCCAAATACTGTACTGCACCTCATAGCCATCGCTAAAACCCCCAGCATACAGGGTTATTAAATGTTAATGCATTCATAAGGTTGAGGGTTTAATTGTTTTGGTTGGCTGGCTAGGACTTAATTATGTGTATCAAAATATCCATTAGCAACTGTTAGAAAGCCTGAGAGGTCATCGAGTCCTAGTTTTCATTCAGTGAAAGCCGAAACGGAAAATAAAGCTTATCTAATAATCAATTAATGAATCAAATTGATTTAACGATCAACACTTGTTGTATGTAAGCTTGTAAATTGCACAGCATTGAAATGTCACAACAATTCCGGCCTTTCAAAAGTTTTGACAAACTGAAAAATCATTTTCAGCTGAATAGCAATTAAGATCAAAGTGTATTTCACTTTGACACAAACAGCTGAACGCATAGCCTTTCAAAGCATCCTCCATTTGATAGGGTCGCTTATGATAACCTACATTATGACCTGCCAGTTTGATTCAGGGGGCAGAAAAAAAGGATCTGATTTATTGAGCCTAAAATATGTGCTTGTTTATGTGTTTTAGGTATCAGAGAGCACCAGCAGTCTGAATGAAACCCTGCAGGAGGGTTTGGTGCAGCTGGAGACTGTGTACTCCAAGCATACAGACTACCTGTCCATCGTCCAGAAACTGCAGGGTCAGCTGGACGAGCTGATCAATCTGATGGTGGAGGTGCCTTTCTGGAGCAGTACGGATCTCTCTCTGGATCACCTGGCATCCCTCACTGAGCAGTATGACTGGTACAGGTAATTAAGAAGTCCAGTCTAGTCATCATGCTCTGTGATGGCTAAATTTGTTTCAGAGGTATTACCCAGATAATACTGGTTTCTAAAATCCTCTTGGTTTTTTACAAAGATGTAGTCTGGCATGATTTGTTTTTCACATAAGAATGACTAAATGTCCAAAGTAGTAAATTAAGAGTTTATGGACATGCACAATAGAGTTTCTCAATAATAAAGTCCAGACTTGTTACTACTTTTGGATGGAGTTATAAAGACATTTCCAGCCATCTGGAAGAGATCATGTGTATGTGTGTTTTGTAGGTGGTTGGGTTATCTGGGTCTGCTGCTCTTTGATGTTATAATCTGCCTGCTCATTTTGGTTGGTCTCATACGCAACTCAAGAAGCATCTTGATCAGGTAAGTGCAGATTAACACATGTTTTTAGTTAATATCACACACAATAGCCACCCATGTAATCTATCACAAAATGGTTCCTAAAGAACCTTTTCTATACCTTTAAGAAACAACATATTAATATTGTTTTTCTTTTTTATTTAGTGTCAAAATGTATAATTTTTTATTTCTATCCAAAATTACACTATTTTACTCCATATTACCCAATATATATATGTATTTTTGTGCTGATTTGCTATCTGTGAAACAGTTGTTATTGTTACCTAAAATGATTAAAACTTTCACTTTCATTAACTAAAATAAAGCTAAAATAAATAATAAAACGGATAGTTCCGGTCCTTGATTCTGATTGGCTGAGCCACGTTCGACGCTGTTGTAAAATACCGTATTATCCCTGATTAAAGACGACCCCCCCCCTTTTTCCAGATGTACCTTTTGGAAAAAGGCTTTTTAAAAACCAAATCTGTTTTTTTCTCAGTAAAACACATTTTGTCTTCAATTATTTTCATATTGCATATTTTTTCTATTTAAAATTTTGTTTTGAAAGTATGGTAAAAACTGGTAAAATGTACCAACAACCACATTTAAAAAAATATACACTTTTTGATATAGCATTAAAAAAAAAAAACAGGTAGCCCACTAAATTAGGACATTTCTGCTATTCATTTAATAGTAGCCTACCAAAATCTTATTTACAGTAGAAGTTAAATCTTACTGTAGTCTTAAAATATGGGTACTGTCTTACGTTTTAAAATCACAACGGGAGTTTGGTCCCATCAGGCTAACGTGACAGTCACGACTCATGCAGCTGTAAGGTTTTCTTTTTCTTTTGTTTTTACTCGCGATCTTTACTACACGCATTACATTACGTATTTCATGGCACACTCGTTTTATGCGTATTTGGTGCCATCTATTGTTGTGGGTGTTTTATTGACATGTCAAAGTCTAGACCCCGTATATAAGATGACTGCATTTTTTCAGATGTATTTCCAAGAAAAAAACATTGTCTTATATTCGAGTCAATACGGTACTCTACAACGTACCCCCTTTGTTTACTTCTGTGTGGTTGCTCGGCAACCCGTTGTTGCAACCACAAATGTTCTGAGGAACTACATTGTTTGGTGGAAGAATACTGTTTTTATTAATATCATTTACACTTTATTTGCTCTGTTTTATTTTTTGAAACCTTACTACGTATATGGAATACCCGTTTTATAAAAGCAATAAGCCCCGTGAAGCCGTGGTTTACAGTGAAGTTATAACAGCTAAGGTGTTTCTAACACGCCCCTTAGCTGTTATAAATTCACTGTAAACCACGGCTTCTTGGGGCTTATTGCTTTAATAAAATATTAGATGCAAAACTTGAATTTACTAAAATTACAAAAGTAAACCTGAATTGAAATGAATGCTAAATGCTAAAATGAATAGAAATTCAGAAACAAAAACAAAAAAAACCTAAACAAAATGACTAAAAGTTAAAGTACAGTTAAAATGAAGCATTGCTAAATACTATATTAGTATATAAATTATATAAATAATACTAAAACAACAGTGTTATAAAATCAGATTTTAATAATATTTATGGGTGTTACTGAATTCGGCAGGATGGTTTGAGATGTGACATGACAATATAGAATCACAGAGAGTGAGTGACCTGGAATTAAACTCTGAACACATATCAGTAGAATTTAAGGAATGTAATTTACTTTGACTCACAACAAAGAAATCTTGAAGTGTAAGAAAAATAATGAATGTCAGAATGTTGATATGCAAGATCATGTGATATCTCAGGGAACATCAAAAGGGATTTTCTTGTTTTCCTGGTGGATTGCAGGAGGTGCCTCAGATTAAACTGCACTACCTGAGTTTACAGTTTCACTTTGAAAATTTCCAGGTTGGAAATCGTTGTGTGAAAATGCCTATTTTTAGCCTGTAACTATGCAAAATTGATATTCATTCTCTGAAAGCCTTTAGAAATGGTGTGAGAGAGAGAGAGCACGAATCAGAGAGAGGAGTTGGCAGAGGAGAGAAGGATTCAGGCAAAACTAAATCTATTTAGTTTACTAGGGAGGGTGAAGATCTCCTCTTGATTCACTCTGACTCACTTTTTCACTCCTTCTGCTGCAATTAGACACCTCTTCTGCCGCGTGTTATGTACATGCATGTTTGTTTGTGTTTATATTAGTGTTTTAGGGCGCATGTGTATCTAGAAGCACATTTGGTGAGTGGGAGGTTGTTTGAATCCCCAGAGATGTTTTCAATCTGGGTTACTCACCATGAGCCTAAACAAGTTTAAAAAGAAACCAACTAGAAAATATCCATCAACAACACAGAAACATTTCGGCTTTGCTTACAGGAATAACTATAGACACTCATTCGCCTAGTCCCACCATTAAAAGACTCAAATGACAGCCATTATTTTAGAGAAGAATTAAAATAAGCACTCTAAAAAAAGTGTCCAAATTTTTTCCATTGTAAGCGCATGACCATTTTTTTTTCATATTTTCTGTGGTAATGAATAATCTCTTTCTCTCCTTCAGTGTTTGTTTGCTAGGTGTGCTGACACTGGTGATCAGCTGGGCTTCACTTGGGCTGGAGTTTTCTGTTGCTGTGGTGAGTATATTAGCAAAAACACCTTTAATTCTATTCAATTTTAGGCCAATATATTTCTGTTTGGTTCTATGGCTGTCTAAAAAGACTAGAGACAAATTATGTGGGGATTATTTTCTTCAGGAGAATATATAATAAAATAAGTATATACACTACTCTTCTAAGTGTGGGGCCTAAAAGATGTTTCTAAAAAGTCTATTATGTTCACCAAGGCTGCATTTATTTAATCAACGGTAATATTTTTAAAACGGTAATATTGCCAAATATTATCACAATGTAAAATAACTGCTAATGTAATTTATTACCGTGATGCAAAGCTGAATTTTCAGCATCATTACTCCAGTCTTCAATGTCACATTGTCCTTCAAAAATCATTCTAATATGCTGAATATAAATGTGAAACTTCATATTTATGTGGAAACCGCAATGCATCATTTTCAGGATTCGGTGATTAATTAGAAAGTTCAAAAGAAAAGCATTTATTGGATCTAGAATTTTTTTTATAATAATGTGAAAGTCTTTCCTGTCACTTTTGATTAATTGAATGAGTCCTATCTGAATAATATTAATTCCTTTAAAAGCTAACTGACCCCAAACGCTTGAAATTGCAGTATTTAGATCTGTCACTTAAATGTGTTTGTTTTTAGGCCTGTATTTGAGGGTTTGTGTTGTGTGTGTGATCCATGCTTCATGTGTTGTTCTCTTCCTTAGACTGCCAGTGATTTTTGTGTTGCCCCTGACTCTTACATCACCAAAGTGACACGTGAGAATGCCGTTATCAACCAAGGTATGTGTCCCTAAGTCAAGTTGAGTTTGTTTGTCTTTCACACAGTTTATGCAGGGTTCACTGGGCATTTAGATGCTTGTGACAAGGCTCAGATCACAAAAAAACCCTCACAATGGCATAGACAATTATATACAGACAGAAACAGATACATTCGTTATGTTACCAAAAGTAGTAGAAGTACAGATTAAAGAAAGTACTAAATGCATTTGTTTCTTACTTGCATTTTATTTATTTATTTATTTTTATATATACTGATAATTCAATGCATTGTCAAAGACTTGAACTCAATACTCCCCACTGAAAATGTGTATGCTCACAATCGCTCTCATTCATTCACTTGAAATATCCTGGAGCATTGCTGTGCAGAGGAGGCTTTCTTAAAGGGTGTTAATGTACAAAGCAGGTTTTGTATCTTGCGCTCAGACCTTGGCTTTCCTGAACAGACAGGAATGTCATTGCTAATAGTTCCCCAGGGGATACATTCATGATCATCTCCCCCCCCCCCCCCCCCCCCCCCAGTCCCTACACAACACATTCTCAATGAACACTCATTCACACTTGCATACACACTTATTCTTCACTGCTGGAAGCATGGCCAATCATTGTCTCGTGTGTTTTCGTTCTGGGTGGTTTCTTTGAAGGCAATGGGAGGTGTGTCTGGTAAGGAACCGATAGTGTATCGTATCAAGAATAGATACAGTAGTACTGTGTTTAGTATCGTTCTCTCCTTGATGAATCATTGTGCTGCCACATGACAAATCGCTTCTGTCAAACTGTTGGGGTGCTGAGTCAGGTAAGGTTTTGCTAGCTGAAAAGGAAAGAATTAGGAGACCTGAAGTGACAGTAAAGATGTTTATAAAGCATTTTTAAATTACTTTTTAAATTATGTTTTAAAATGTATATTAAAATACAAAGCAGTTATTTTAATTTGCAATTATATTTTAAAGTATTACTGTATTTCTTGTCGAGTAAAAGAGATGATTTCAAACACAACAAAATATCTCACAGACTCCAAACCTTTTGAATGGTTATGTATATGATATCATGTAATAGTAGCAAATGATAAATACACAAAATTTCTAAAATAAAATTAGTTTACACAATATTTATTGAAATTCACTAAAACATATCTTAAAGCTAAAATTATGCCATATTTGCCGGTTCATAGGTTTCTTACAGTTACGTTTTATTATATTTTTTTCTATTTTTATCGTATCCATCTGCACCCACTACAAGTGTGATGATTTGGATTGTGAGGTTAATTAATCATTAAACCTCTGCTTCTCTCATTCTCTTTCTCTTGTCTGTTTTTCAAGCACATGAACACAGTAATAGGGTTCAGATTCATGCAGCACCTTTACAGTCATCTCTCTCTCACATACACTCATACTCACACATACACACAGAAAAGACACTTGATATCCTAACAAATGAAGCTAGTTGGCATTGTCAGTAATCTCAGCCAGCTGGCTTAGTAAATAATGAACTAGCGGGTCACAGTGACTCGAGAGGCAGATGCATGCAGTGCTTCCAACAGATTCACTGCCAAGTTTTGTTAGTTTGCATCGACTGTTTTCTTTGCAGCGTGATTTCAACATTATTTCAATATCTGATCAAGAATATCTGTGTATTGATCGACGCAAGATGAGGGGAATGTTTGGGAAGCCTACCATTATGTGATGTCTCACATTTGAGGAGTAAAAAAATTAACATATTTATTGTAATTCATGTGTATTGGTTATTATCTGTGTTAGATATCATGCAGTATTATCTGAGGTGCAGCATGGGACAGACCAACCCATTTCAGCAGGTACATAATTATTCTTCCTCTGCTCTATTTCTCATTGTCTCTCTTGTTCTCTTTCATGAATTATAAATCGGTCCTCTGATTTGCAGAAACTCTCCGGAAGCCATAAAGCTCTTGTGGAGATGCAGGATGATGTTTCCGAGCTCTTGCGCTCAGCTATTCGAGAATTCCCCAAGACTAAGGTGTGAGATTGTGGATGTACTCAGTACTGTACGAGAAACTCAGTACTCCGTACATATTCTGTGCTCGGTATATGGATGTTTATTTGTTTATGTTCTTTGTCTCTCTATGGGTTGGTTATCAGAGTAACCTGGAGGAGATGCAGGCGGTGTTAAACTCCACTGAAATCAGTCTCCACCACCTCACTGCCCTGGTCGACTGTCGGGTCGCACATGTGCGTGGTTAATAAAAATTCCCATTTTTTAGATGACTTCACTTTCAATGTCTGTGTAAATTCTGTGTAATGGACAACTTATGCATATCCTTTTAAGCTGCTACATAAAAAAATGCATTTTATTATTATTATTATTATTATTAAAAGTATATGCCTCTGATCCACCTTACCCCCTGATATCTGTGTTTTACAAAAACTTTATTAGAATTGTTCAGTGTGGTGGAAATCACACCACAAATGTGGGACAATCAGTTTCGCACTGAGTATTCAAATTAATTTTAATATGTTTAAAATTGAAAGTCTTTGGGATATTTTTATAATTTTCATGACTCATGAAGTCACCAGTGCAGCAGGCAAGCTTGGAATATGGAAAAGCTTACATTCAGCGGATGAAACTGTTGCCAATACATTGATTTTGTGAGAAGAAAAGACGATCTGAACACCAATGTATAAGGTGTGGCATTGCTTTACTCTGGCATTACATGGCTTGCCCACCCATATCCCTTTGATCCCGATATATAAATTGTATCACTATAATTAAAAATCTTTTGGAAAACAAAACATTTTTTACGAACTTCTGCTATTTCTTTTGATAAAATCATGAAATATAATCGTATATGGGTAACAGAGAAAGTATAGCTACAATTAGCTTCAAGCTACACATGACAATTAATGAGTGTTTGTAATAACTTCTGACTGCGATCCAATGTGGATTTTGGTCAAATGATGAGGCAGAAATATATTGCTAGTAACATTTCAGAAGAATTTTTGGGTAAGATATGCAATTACAATTTCTGTGGGGTGTGAAGGAAAAGTAATGTAACTAGTAGTGTAGTGTAACTAATTACTGTTGCCAGAAAGTAATAAGTAAAGTAATAATATTACTTTTGAAAGGAGTAACTAGTAAAAGGTAATAAATTAAATTTTTTGAGTAACAAGCTCAACACTGACTACCGTTAAAAAGTATGGGGTAAGTACGATTGTGGAATTTATTTATTTATTTGAGAAATTACATTTTTCACAGCAAGTACACATTAAATTGTTTAGTAGTGACAGTAAAGAACATTTTAATGTTACTAAATGTTTCTATTTCAAATAAATGCTGTTCTTTTGAATTTTCAATTCATCAAAGATCTGAACCAAGATATCAAAGCGACATTTCAGAGTAATAAGTTGAATTTATATAAAATATAGTTGAATCAATGTAATAATATTTCACAATATTTGTGTATTTGTATCAAATAAACAGCCTTAGTGAGCTTAAGAGATTTCTTTCAAAACCATTTAAAATCTTACTGACCCCAAACTTTTGTATTACAAAAAGGGGCATAAAAGTGTTTGAAGTTGAAGGAACACTCATATATTACTTCCCATGATTATGCTTGTACTACCTGTGCAAATGCATTTATGCCACTTCCTTTAGAGTGTTGAAAGACTTCCAAAGCAAGACTTTTCATATTACTGTTCATCATTTTTTTTTCTTTCTCACAGGACTATGTGCAGGCTCTGACCGGACTGTGTTACGATGGAGTGGAGGGGCTTATTTATCTGGTCCTTTTCTCATTCGTCACTGCGCTAATGTTTAGCTCCATCGTTTGCAGTGTGCCTCACACTTGGCAGAGCAAGAGGTGAGAGGGCAAGGGTCAAAATGCTCCAAAAAACGGGGGATGGGTTGAGGAGGGCAAGGTATATTAAATGCAGCTCCAGTAGACAGGCAAGGACTTCAGTTCATGGACAGAGAATTGACTGCCAGTCACGTGTTTGTTTAATGCTTTTATTTTCACATCTGCTCCTTCTGTTTTCACATATTAATCATCTTCTCATGACTGTGTGTGGCTTCTGTTGTCTTGTCGTTCATTCCTCTTTGTGTCTTAGATTTGGAAAACCCACTGCCCTGTAGTATGTGTGAGAGACACACTTGTTTTGTAGTGCTCTATGGGTAATCTAAATATAGCTTGCGTATAAAAGCAAAATAGTAGTACATTTTGAGAGGAGTATTTTGAATTACGGCAATGGAGGTATTTGTTATTTGACTCGCGGTATAGCATCTGTCTGCAATAACGCTTGTGCAAAGGGAAAGAACAAAGAGACCCTATTCTAAATTCTGTGCTAAGGCAGACTGACATTTCTATGGACGAAGCTGCCTCCCTTTGGACTATCTTGAAACTGCAAGAAAGGCTTATGTGCATTTGTGAAGAGTATAATGATTATTGAAACATGTTGGTGATGTGATTACACACTGGGCAAGCTGGTCCGGAAAAGGTCTGTTAAGAGTTACACATATGAAAGATATCTTGATCAAAGTGGCATCCAAATCTACACTTTCACAGATCCACTATTTCTTTTTTTTATTCCCTTTCTTAAATGCGTCCCCCCTCCTTTTTTACGTTTCAAATCCGATTCATAGTGGTTGTTTGTTGATTTAATGCATGACTGAAATCACTGAGAGAAAGTTCAATGGTTGCTGAGGACAATCCATTAGACATGCCAAGGAAATCCACAGTAGTTTTTGTGAGATTCTTGAGTTTACTTGATTTGTTCTGACTAGCATCCATGGCTGTAGGATTGTTTTTACTTTTAATTTTATTTATAATTTTTTTTCCCCCACTGAATATGCACATTTATTGACGCAAATACATAATAAATGAAATGGAGATGCTGCCCCATTCCAAATTGACCACAAGACAATTTTTTTGGTTGTTGTTGTTTTAGCATCCTGACTGCCAATTTTACGCTTATTCTAAAAATGCCCAGATGACTTAGTTTGGAATATGAGTAATGAGCTTGGTTTTTCTTGTTCTGCCATTAGAAGTCATTAATAGGAAAATTGGCTTTTGAAATCAAGAGTTAAGGACAACAAGAGCTTGATGTACATTAGATTTCCCAGTAAACACCGTGGAGAGCTCAAATCAATAGTGATTTTAAATGAATTCTTTTAATTTAATATTTATTTTCATATGAATATTTTATCAAATATAATATACACTATCATTCATATTTGATTTAAAAAATCCAAAAAAATAAAAATTATTACGATTTAAAATAACTATTTTCTGTGTCAATTTCTATGTCAATTTACTCCTGTGATGGCAAAGCTGAATCTTCAGCAGCCATTACTCCAGTCTTCAGTGTCATACTGAATGAATGAGAAGTTTCCAATGTATTGTTTGAAAAGAAAACTTGTAACATTATAAATGTCTTTACTGCCATTTTTGATCAATTTAATGTGTTTTTTGAATAAAAGTATTAATTTCTTTCAAAGAATAAATGTTACTCATCCTGGACTTTAACTGGTAGTGTATTTGTGATAATTTTATTTCAATTTCAATCATTTAAAAAAAAAATTGTTTATAGTCATTAATAAAATAATATGCAGTATAAAAATATTATGCATGTCCAAAAGAACACATTTTTGGCTAAAAGGTATTGAAAGACTAAATGTGGAGTTTGAGGATTTGAGAGAAAATTTGATCTGAATGCATGTATTTCATATAAAGCATGCAATGATTCTAGCTTGAGTAAGATTTTTTTTTTCTTTTTCTATAATATATTTTTTACAGTATATACAGTCATGAACATTCACTTTGAAAAGGATGACAAAGATAAATCTGGGAAAAACAAATGCATGAAACTATTATCCATCAGTATGCTTTAGAGTCATTTTAGGACTGGCGTGAAAAATGGTTTTAAAGAGATCTAACTAAGTCCAGTGAGAGGAGAGACCTTTTCCCTCCCCTCTGACCCAGGGGCACGTGTTTCACCTGTGCTAATTTGTCCGAAGGTCTGAGGAGGAGGATGGCGATGAGACTTCGGCCACACTCGGCCCGCGAGCGCCGCATGATAACCTGTACCGCGTACACATGCCTAGCCTGTACAGCTGTGGCAGCAGCACCTACGGCAGCGAGGCTAGTCTCCCCGCTGCGGCACACACTGTCAGCAACGCACCAGTCACTGAGTACATGTGAGTGTAGCCACGCTAACCTCATCCTAATGCATGGGCTGGATTTGAAGGACCGTGTCGGTATTACAGGTCCTGTAGCATAGGCTCGCTAGCCTAGATTACTGCATGGGCTTTGCTCGATTTACTGTAGGCATCAGATCAGTTGCTAATACTGCATATGTTTTACTTCTTGATTATAGTTATTATATATAGAGCCCCTGAACGGCGTGTAGAAACAAATATAATATGGCATGGGAATTATAAGTAGATAATTCAGCTTGTGCAATGAGTTTTACTATATGATAGGTAATGTTTTACACAACCCAAGCGATATCTACCATGATCTACATATATAGTGCATAGTGGTATCACTCAGTGGCTTTGCGTATTACTCCTACCCTGCAGTTCGAAGCTTTTTGTCAGAATTTGTCAAGTTTAGTGCATCGCGGTGTGGAAATCCCTCCCTTGAAGAGGGAGTCAGAGTAACTGGTATCTCGTTTGTGACGCAGGAGCCAGAATGCTAACTTTCAGACCCCTCGGTGCGAGAACACGCCACTCATTGGCAGAGAATCCCCCCCACCGTCAGTAAGTGCACAAGCACATTTACACAAACACACATGTTTGTAGGTGTACAGTCATTATTTAGCGCAGTGTCACACATTCAGGTACTCTTTTAGCAAAAGGAATGGATCTTCTTGAAACCCTGTCCCATGCTTGACATAATTGATTTATAGTTCTTTAGATAATCCAGAAAACAGGATGTTAGTGTGATCGTATTTATCCTCGTCTCTTACTGATGAGTATGCAATTACCAGTTTGGCGACTGTAAAACTTCACTTTTAGTGTAGTTTTATCATATTGATGAACATTGTCAACTCAAATACACACACACACACACACGCACACGCATAAAGAGTCTTGAAGGTTCCTTTTTTCAGCTGTCATTGCGATAACCCTAATTATAAGCTCCTCACAACCACTGGTAAATACGATCCAGCCAAATTTGTCATCATTTTGCTTATTTTTTTTCCTTGTAACATGAAATAAAGTTCCTCTTTTTCCATACAAAAATTGTTATGTCAATGGAAAAGGAGCTGTCCAAACCTGACCCAATAGTGCACCCTAAAGCGGTTTAACAAGTCGAAGCCTATTGAGGCTTATCATAAATTGTAAGACTATCATTTATCACTTCAACTTGGACTCTATCCTATTTCAATACAATATCTTGTGTCATACCATGGGGTCTTCATTATTTTACAAACTGAAATGGCAATTCTATAATTATCTCGTCCACAAAATGTCTGACGTAAAACCTTGTAAATATGAAATAATTGGCAACAATGTGCAATGCCAAATGCACGTTCCAACTCACACACTTCTCAGATGTGATGTCGCTGCTATTTACTGCGTGATGAAGGACGCCCCTCGTGAGCTTGTACAACACGCTTGATCTTATTTGAAACTGTCAACTCGTGATGTCGGCCTTTCATCTTGTATGCGCAACATACAGTGCAAACTGCACTATATACATTAATTTATATTAAAAATACACGTCTGTCACCTTGATGTCAGAGTAAGGATAAAGACGCAGTTGGTACCAGTGTACTGGTGCGGGGAAAATTAGCATTAAAACCTTTCAAATGTTTCAGAATCTAGACTTTTTTGCAAATAACAACTTAAATTCGTGTCTCCTGCCTCCAAGCATGGAACACCTTCATAAGATTTGTAATATAATGCATTGTAAGTGTAGACTACAGTTAGGGTATATTTATGGCCTTTGTTTGTCATTTTTTGGTGCTTAACAGCGTCACTGTTGCCATTCGATTCTTTGGTATAAAAGGGCTGCATGAACATTTTGCTAAATTTCACCTTTTGTGTTCTATAGAAGATCACTTGTATGGATTTGGAGTAAATGGTGGTAGAGTATGCATTTTGGGTAAACTATTTCTTTAAAATGTATTCTGATGTCATTTATTTCTCCTTATATTTTTAAGTTAAGGCCCCTCACTGAGTGGAAGTGGATTTTGCAATGCTACAGAATCCTGGAGTTTGCATGATTGCATGTACAGTCAATGACAAGACCAGAGAATGCTTTTCCTGGTTCATGCGCTGTGAATAAGGGAGCACGGTACTTTTTTCTGAAGGGGCAGGGCAGCTCTTTTAATCAGACTTCGCATGCGAGGGCTTCTTTCATTCTCCCACTAGTTTGAGTTCAGTAAATGAGAACACTCAGACCTCTTCTAAGCGCCGCTCTCACTCCACCTTACTTTCTAGGGGTTTTTTCCTTTTGATTTAGTGTTTACGGGTCCTGGACGTGACGCATGCGTATTCAAACTCCAGACTGGAGAGACCACCCAAGAAACCATGTTTCTTTGAAAGGATGTAATCTGATTCTCAATAATGTCATGGTCCAGGATGCTGCTTTTTGGTGCCTGTTCTTGCTGGAATTGGAAGTGCCGATATATTATGGAATAGTCTCTCCTTCTCTGGATTTTATGATTCAAAATATGCATGAATTTTGTCTCTTTCTCACCCAACTGAAAAACATCCCTCATGCATGTCTGTTTGGTAAAGTGTCTCACATTATAACCCCACCCCTAAACAGCTGTTAATATTATCCCACATATAGCTGCATTATCTATATGTGCCATTCTCATCTGTTCTTTTTTCCCAATTTGTCATGGTCTTAACTTTTCTTCCTTTCTTTCATTTTCACATTAATTGCACTCTTTTTAACTGAACTTGCACTTAAAAGCCGATCGTGAGGAGAAAAGTATCTTATAATGATAATATGCTTCATCACAGTAACTCTTGGCTTTAAAAAAAACATCAGGCTGTCCAAATGACTGTCAGTTTGTCTGTTACGCATGTGAGTGAGTTAGTGAGAACGACAGAATGAGGTTCATATTTATATGTGCTTCATGTTTGTAAGAGCTACAGCTATACTCTGTCCTAATGCCATTTAGACGCTGCAACCTTTCCTCACTTTGACTAAATAATCGTGCCACATTAGGAAAAACGTTTTATATCGTATTGTGAAAATAACTCTTCAGAATGATGTGATGGTGTCTTCCTTCCCCTTTTCCTTGTTTTCTCACCCTGTTTTGCAGTACACCTCAAGCATGAGGGCCAAATATCTAGCAACCAGCCGCCCAGACCAATCCAGGCCATCAGAATCCCAGAATGGTCTGGAGCCCAACATGCGACCAGACCTAACCAGCCGTTCAGCTCCAAACAGCCGACCAAATTCAGCTATCCACCGACCCCACTCCGCCATCCATTAACTATCCTCAAATGCGTAACCAATAGTCATCTACCTGTCAGGTCCACCAGTACGAAGTTTGACTCCACATCGATGTTCAGCCCAGTGAAGAAATTCACCCCAACATCTTTATTTGATTGGAATCAGTCATCCATGCTTACCTACTCTGGCTTCTTAAAGACTCCATTCTGCCAAATTTGATTCAAACTGCCATTTTTTTACTCCCATAATCAACACAGCAACTACACTGCCCTCTTCTGGAGGACTCCTCTCAGTCGTCAGCACAGAAGCTCCCATACTACCCTTACAGAGATTCTCTCAGGGCAGCCATATTGGCAAGGACTGCAGGACCACATTATCAGATAATGGTTTATACCACTCATTTTTAAATCTCTTGCCTTGCTGTGCAAGAAATGTCACTATGACATTTGATTTTATGATGGAGTTCTATTTTTAAGCGTTTTGCGAGATTACATATAGTTTAACGAGGTTTTAAAGATGCAGCTTTTGCGCTTTCTCTGCAGTTCCTGACAATATGGCAGCATTCTACTACTACAGCCACAATCCAAGGTATTCATCATTGCCATTTGATGTTAACAGAGATGTTTACTCGTTTACAAATGTTCATGAGTTAACTGAATCACATATTTGTGACTCTGTGGTTAAACAAACGTTCCTGTCATGAAAGGCCACTCTTTGTATTTACAGTACAGTGTAATCTATGGTGTACCACAGTGTGAATTGACAGCCATTAAGCCTTTGAGCCATTATGCACATTCAGTATTTTATTCTAGAAGGGAACAGTTGCACAGCACACTATCAGTGTGTTTGTGTGCGTGGCGTGTTTGCCTTGTGCATTAGTGAGTGTGTTTTAAAACAGCACTACTCGCGAGCTTTGCTCTTTGTAAATAGTAAGTGTTTTTGTACTTTAAAAACGTCTAAATGATCAACACTACAAACTCAGTGCACTAATCTTCTGTGTAACAGTGCAGTGCAACATTTGCCGTGGCGTAGAGCTGCAGTGAAGAATACCTGTAAGAAAAAAATGGTCAATGAACTCCGTGATGAAATAATAGTAAATGTTTTGTTGACATATCACTTGAATTTGTGAATACACTTGTGGGTGCTCGTGTGTATGTGCACACTATAAATGTGAATATTTCTAACGGAGGAAAATTAGCTTGGAGTAAAAAAGGTGAAGAAGGGATACCTGGACAAAAAGAGAAATGCCTCCCCACTGCCCCACATGTAAATCTTTTTTTTCTGCTTGTCATCCAGGCTTCACGTTATTTAGCAGGAGATTTTTGTTTTGTTTTGTAGTGAATCGGAATCGATTTTCACCACGGTCAGCCTTTTCCTTATTTCTGTTTAGCATTAATGGGGAAACACTTCTCTGTAGTGTTGATGGATCTGCAGTATGGACACTGGACTTGTGCCATTAACAGGACTTTTGTGGTTTCGGCAACTTTCCGCGGGAGAAAGGTCAAAAAAACGAATTGTGAAGAAGGAAAAAAGCGACGGGGACAAAGAAACTAAGGAAATTTCCTCCTTGTCATGCAGTCACTAAGTAAGACTTGTGTGGATGTAGTGTAAGATAACCTAGCTGTCTTTACCAAGTGCAGTATTGTTGGTTTCATTTACTTGCATCCAGTGTCATAAGGCTGACATAACAGTATTAGACGTTGTCATGGCGCCAGTCAACCGCTAATGTTATCATGCATAAGATGTGGTATCTAATGCCACTTTCAAAACATCGCACCTTGATTCTTAAACGTGGGTGTTCATTTGATTTGAATAAATATCATTAATTACATTAGCAGGTAGAAATGTCGTTTTAAACTGGAAAATGCTATAATGCTGTATCTTTTCTGACTTTGTGACACCCTCAGTCAATTGAGGTTGCGTGTTGTTTGAATTATCTTTTTGTGTAACAAAAGTGGACGCTGAGTTTGGATGCCAGCAGGAAAGGGCTTGTATCCCTAAACCTCAAAGATCATGCACAGACATGCTTTGACCATGTAGTGTCAAGCAACCACTAAAGTGTTAGAAAAAAAAAAAAAAAAAAACAAAAAAAAAAAAATAAAAAAAAAAAAAAAAAAAAAAAAAAAAAAAAAAAAAAAAAGAAACAAAAACAAAAAAAAAAAAAAACTAAAATAAAAAAAGAAAATAAAAAAAAAAAAACAATCCTAGAAAAACACTCATGCACAAAAACTGTCAATGCAACACTAGAGGTTTCACATAAACACTGAATATTACAGAGAAAGTTAATTATTTTGCAAGCAACACAAATGGATAACCATGCACCTTACCACTTAATAGACACAATGTAAAATTGCTCTGAAATATGTGAGTCTTTTTACAGTATTTACATGTATTCAACCACTAACCATCATATAGAGAGAATCCAAATGTTCGGATCTACGATTCTGTACCATATAATGCAGTTGCATGACTGAAGGAAATATGAGGAAGAAATATTCTGCCTTTCTTAACATTTTCATACAATAACCTTTCTTTAAATGTACACTTATTTTCTAGCATATTCTTGTTAGCTTTCTATTGTATAGATCATAACAAATGAGCCTACTCACTCCTTTCTAAATGTGAATATGAATGATTCGTCATAAATTGATGTTTTGATAACAATTCTTATGAATTTTTTCATGTTTTTTATGTTTGTTTGTTTTTTTTTCATTTGTGATTAAGATGTTGTACATGTCAGAAAAAAATGATTTTCTGAGCCTGGATTCAATGTTTTAATAATATATTAAAATGAACTTATCTGGTGCAGGGTGTTGAGCATCAGTGCCTAAAGAAAAAGAAAAAGAAAATCACTTGGTCAAGGTATGCATTTATCAAGGTATGCTCTACACAAAAAAAAAAGGTCCTGGAATCTTGATGCATAAAATGGAAAGAAATAAGCTATGAAACTTGTTTGTTTGAAAACTGCATGTAATCTGTGAGAGGACATACATTTAAAAATAGACTATGTTGTAGTACAACTAAAAAATAAAATGCAGTTGGGCTGCTAATAAACCGCTGTATGTTTAAATACCATATAGAAAAATTGTCTAAACCTGTGTTGTTCCTGGGTTGCTGTATATACAAAATTATATAAGGTATCGTAAGCAAAACGCTAAAGAATTTCGATATTGCTAGCATAGACATTGATTTGGTTTTAAAAGGATAGTTTATGCAAACCTTTACATTTACATATGTGGTTCCAAAAATTTATAAAGCAGAATTTTCAGGTTTTTCTTTTTCATATACTGTAGGCCTTGCTAATGAGGACTTTTGGCTTTAAAGCCCCTTAAAAAATGTCATACAACAATCCGTGTATAGATTTTTGTTAATGAAAACAAGAAGGTCTCGGTGATGTAGCCTACATTCAGTAGGCTACTGTATAAAATTTACATGAAAACGTCTCTGTATTTTAAATATGATCTCAGCTGAACTATCAACACCCAGGTACAACACACTGAACGAATAATGTGTCTGTATGACAACCTCGTTTTTATTCACAGGGGAAAAAAATATTCCCCAAAGATTCTTTCAGATCCTTACATTGCAAAAAGTAAAATATCTTAGTTTTACCATTTTATAATTCTTTTGTGGTCTGTTATCCTCACCTGGCTATGGTATGTCACTTTCTGAAACTTAATTCTCAAACAAATAAATGTCTCTTTAATTCCTTGAAGAAACCGTCGCGTGAATCGAGAGTTGGTCAGTTGACGGTTACTTTTTTGAATCGTGCAAGCGGATTTTTTTGGCGCTAAACAGAAGAGGTGAAAGGGAGAATGAGAGGACAAATAGACGAATAATGCCCCAGAGAAATTACAGTAGGCACAGACGGCGCGGAAATTCTGCACAGATGGTGTGGTAGAAAATGGAAACACTTAAGTGTAATTAATTCAGAAGACTAATATGAAATGTGCTGACAGGAGAAAGTAACATTAGAGTGGGAGGTAATTAACGATGAACAGCGGAGCACGGCTGCGGATCTACAGTAGGCTACATGTGAGCTAGGTTTTTCCTCAGTGATATTATTGCAGAGAAATTGCAGCATCCTTGGACCATTAACATATATAACGTGAACTTATTTTTTATGACAATAGTTTATTATATTGTGGGGAAAGAATTATTCTTTTTTTAAATGGTAATGTATGCAGCACTGAATTTAAAATGCTGTCCAGACCAGTGTTGGGGGTAATATATTAAAAGTAACGCAAGTTACGTAATCAGATTACTTTTTTTCAAGTAACTAGTAAAGTAACGCATTACCTTTTAATTTACAAGAGAATATCTGAATTACTTTTTCAAATAAGTGACGCAAGTACTTTTTTTCAAGTTAGTGACTGACGCTCTCCTGCCCCATGTGAGAGAAATCAGACGATTTTACTGTAGTTCAAATAATATGAATTGATTCATTCATCTCACTGCAAAAAAAACAGATTCGGTATTCCTTAAAATGAATAAAAACAGTGAAATGCAAACATAGAATATGACATAAACTTGCAATAATTAAATATGTTAAATAACACAAATATCCTTTATGAATTTAATACCATGCTACGTAACCAATGTTGTACTCGACCCTTCGAGATCCAGTCAACCGTACTAATAAACAGGCAATTACTTAGACAAACATTTGTGGCTTTTTGATTGATGAAGTGTGGTGACATTTCTTTCGTATTCTACTGTAGCGGATGTAAATTTACCTACCTCAGCCGAGGCGCATTAATTTCGACTTTGTGGAAAAGGCGTGTATATTTGCCAAAAATAGAAACTTTTTATATTAAAAACAAACAATCAAGCCCAGCCCAGATTTAAAAAGTAAAGCAAAAGTAACATAACGCATTACTTTAAATAAAAAGTAACAAAGTAACGTAATTAGTTACTTTTTTATGAAGTACGCAATATTAATGCATTACTTTTAAAAGTAACTTTCCGACTTCCGGTGACGTTACGGAGATGGTTAATGC
Source organism: Sinocyclocheilus anophthalmus (assembly GCA_018155175.1). Classification (NCBI taxonomy): domain Eukaryota; kingdom Metazoa; phylum Chordata; class Actinopteri; order Cypriniformes; family Cyprinidae; genus Sinocyclocheilus; species Sinocyclocheilus anophthalmus. The sequence continues at coordinate 60,121 of JADLZN010004106.1, forward strand.
TTGAAAGTTAAGCTCCGTCGGATTGTTGCAATAAATCCCGATTTACATAATCAATTCAGGTATAGTCAGAGTTTTTCAGGATGAGTACGACAACAAGACACAAGAATGCTTCCAAAAATGAAAATTCGAGAGAAAGAGACGATAAAAAACGATCACCTAGCCCTGCCAGACATTTTTGGATTTTTAAAACAAAGCTAAGCCCGTGTGCTCCCGAAATTTGAAGTGCTGGACGAGCTGAATCGGTTAAACAGGGGGGGGGGGGGGGAAAGGAAAATCAAGAGGGGACTAAACAACGAAACGATCACATGACAAAAGTAGAGACATCGTTGAGGACTAAAATGGCCAAATAAACAGTTTGGAGGCAGAATCGGGGCGACGGAGGAACGGATAAGTGTTGCTGGGAAATGAAATGAGGCACGAAAGAGCGCTTCGATACCTTCTGGAACGTGAGGCGGATCTTACAAGTAGATGCGAAGACATGCAAAATAGACTTCGTCGGAAAAACTTACGAATATATCAAGTTCCCGAGGGCTGCGAAGGAGACAACACAGTGGAATTTGTTATGGAGCTGCTCACCACAGTTCTACAACTACCTCAGGATATGGATATAAAGATTGAAAGAGCACACAGGGCCCTTGCAGCCAAACCAAAAGACTCCACCGCACCTCCGAGATCGATAATAGTGAGATTCCTGGACTATGCGGTTAAGGATGCAATCTTAAGACAAGCCTGGTCACAGAAACAGGTCCTGTACAACACAAAACCGATTTACTTTGACAACGACTACTCGCCTGAGTTGCAGAGGAAAAGAGCACAGGTGCGAGATGCAATGAAACAGCTCAAGATGAAGAACGTGCGAGCGCAGTGCGTCTATCCAGCACAGATAAAGGTCTACCTGGAGACGGGAGTAAAAACTTTTCCTACCCTGATGGATGCTGCACTACCGCTGCGGGACCTGGGAATCAAAGTTCGAGTGGATGAACGAGACCGACATGTAAGAGAAATATCGAAGGCTAGATGGTCAAAGCAAGGTAAAGGTGGACGTGGAGTGAGCACAGCATTGTCCGACGCAGATCTTCAAGCGTTTTTGCAAAAGGAATGAACCGTCTAAAATATGTAAGCAGTAGCTTACATTTAAACTAGATATTTCTGCTTCAGAATGTGAGTAAACTCTGGTTAAATTACAGAAGAGAGTGGTTCTTTGTAGAGATCCATACGTTTAAAGGGACATAATTCGTATTCATACGTTCCTCCTCCCACCTCTCTTCTTTATTTTCGGGATAATATCTCCTCTTTATTTTCGGGATAATAATTGATTTGTTTGTAAATTGACGGATGCTTGCCGATATTTTGAATTCTGAGTGGAAATCACTCTTGGAGGCGGCCGTGTTTCAAAAACAGAATGGCTGCACGCACCCGGTGCACTTTTGATACCCCAGGGAGTCAGCGTCACAATTCCCTGCCCCTGTTACATCGGGATTTGGCCTACGAGACAAGAACTTGGCCGAATGGATGTGTGGAAGTCTTGTTCATGTATATAGTTCATGTTTTTGTTTTCGTTTATGTTAAACATTTGCCTTTGACAGCTGATTTTTTTCATTTTTACTTATTTTTTAATACATTACTGGAACATGTTAGTTACTAACACATACAACATCTACCAATGGACAATTTAATTTGTGTCAGTTATAATGTGAACGGTCTGAGCAGCCCAATTAAAAGAAAGAAAATATTTAATCAGCTTAGAAAAATGCAATGTTCTATTGCATTGCTTCAAGAGACCCACCTGTCTGATGGGGAACATTTAAAACTGAGAAGGGAATGGGTGGACCAAGTTTATAGTGCCTCATATAACAAGGGAAAGAGGAGAGGTGTTGCAGTCATGTTTGCCAAGTCAGTCTTCTTTAATGTGGAGCAAGTATACAAAGATAAAGAGGGGAGATATATCATGGTAGTTGGAACAATTTCAGGCAAAACAATTACGATTCTTAATCTTTATGCACCCAACGAAGACTATCCACAATTTTTTAAGAATATTTTCTCTCTGTTGGCACAGAAGGGTGAAGGAATGTATTTAATTGGTGGGAACTTTAACTGTGTATTAGATAGTCATGTTGATAAGTTGCCATCGGATAGGGGACCACAGTCAAAAAAAGTAAAAGCTCTTTTAGGAATAATTAGAGAATTAGGTTTAACAGATGTTTGGCGACACTTGCATTCTAAAGAGAAGGATTTTACTTTTATGTCACATGTACATGGCAGTTACTCTAGAATAGACTTTTTTTGTATATCTAGAGCAGATTTACACAGTGTCACAGAATGTCATATAGAACCCATAACTATATCTGATCATGCTCCAGTCAGGTTAAAACTTCAGTTAGGACAAGGTAAACAATTTAAATACTGGAGATTAAATGTATCAGCAATAAATTATTGTAAGGCCAAAGAAGAAATAAGACAACAACTGATTGAATACTTTGATATCAATGATAATGGACTGGTTACTCCATCTATTTTGTGGGAGGGAGCCAAAGCAGTGATGAGAGGTAAAATAATAGAAATAACATCCAGGAATAAAAAAATGAGATTAGCCAAACAAAATGAGATAGAGAATGAAATCAGAAAACTAGAAATTGAACATAAACAAACAGGTAAAATTAAAACTCTAGAATGTTTAAAACAGGAAAGAAAAAAATTGGATGATTTGCTTACATATAAAGCAGAGGGGGCACTCAGATTCATAAGTAGAAAATATTATGAGATGAGTAATAAAGCAAACAGGCGTTTAGTCTTTCAATTACGTAAGGCTCAAGCTAGCAGAGTTGTTCCAAAAATTAAGCACCCAGATACTTTAATAATGTTAACTCAACCAAAGGATATAGTTAATGCATTTGAAGATTATTATAAAAAATTATATGAAGGCCAGAAATTAATAAATAAGGAAGAAAAAGTTAAAAGTTTTCTGCGACCAATTGAATTAAATAAACTAACAGAAGAAGAAGCAAAGGAAATGATATCCCCTATCACAGAAGAAGAAATAAGAGAGATTATTGCAAAATTAAAAAATAATAAGTCACCTGGTGTAGATGGATATCCCGGGGAATTTTATAAGGAATTTGTAAATGAACTGGCTCCTAATCTATGCAAGGTGTTTAATTATGTATTAAATAATGAAGACACCCCGCACTCATGGTCTGATGCAATTATTACTGTAATTCATAAAACTGGAAAAGACCCTAAGCAATGTATGTATTATAGACCAATAAGTTTGCTTTGTCAGGATATGAAAATTTTAACTTCAATACTAGCAAACAGAATTCAAAAACATAAAAAAATTGGTTAAACTGGATCAGACTGGATTTATCAATGGGCGATATGGCATAAATAATATAAGAAAAGCTTTAAACTTACAACAAATTGGAAAAGACAGTAAAACACCCTCAATGCTTAGCCTAGATGCTGAGAAAGCATTTGATAGGGTGGACTGGGTGTTTCTGGAGCAGACTCTTAATTATATGGGATTTCATGATATTTTTGTTAAATGGGTAAAGACTTTTTACAAAAATCCTAAGTCAAGAGCTCGAGTTAATGGACATTGCTCAGAGTTTTTTAATTTAGGTAGCGGAACTCGTCAGGGAGATGCGATGTCTCCAGTCTTATTTGCTCTTAGCATTGAGCCACTAGCGGAGTTAATAAGGAGCAACCCCAGAATAAAGGGGATAACAGATAAAGGAGGGAAGGATCATAAGATATTGCTATATGCAGATGACATATTATTATTTATTGAAAACCCACTTTCATCAATCCCAGCCCTTTTAGAGTGCCTTAGAGACTATGGCTTAGTTTCTGGATACAAGGTAAATTCTGAGAAATCTGAGGCAATGATGATTTCAGGACATTGGCCCACTCAGTTAGATAATGAGGTATCTTTTCGATGGTCCAGTCAGGGCTTCAGATACTTGGGTGTCATCCTTACACCTATGGCATCACGTTTATACTTAGCGAATTATACACGGCTTTTTGAGATGATAAAAAAAGACTTGGCAGGATGGAAAGTACTACCTCTCTCCATGTTCGGTAGGATAGAAACAGTGAAAATGAATATATTACAGAGACTTCTATTCCTATTTCAATCCCCACCGGTTTGGGTTCTGCTCTCAGCATTTAACAAACTAGAAAAAATGATTTCGAAATTTATTTGGCAAAACAAAAGACCAAGAATAAGACTTAAAATAATTATGTCAAATAAAGACAGGGGGGGTTTGAACCTTCCTAATCTTAGATACTATTATTGGGCTGCTCAGCTGAGGGCTATGGCTGCTTGGCTTGGTATTGATAAGGAGGCAGAATGGGTAAATATTGAACAGAACTCACTTCCTGGAGTTTCTCTGACAGTTCTGCCATTCATGGATTTGCAAGCACAGAAAAGAGTTAAGATAAAAAATGTATGGATACAGCATACTGTAAAAATTTGGTCCACCATACAAAAGAAGTTTAGAGGAGTAATAGCCTTATCACGTGCAATACCCATTAAAGGTAACCCAGACTTTCTCCCTTCTGTATGGGATAGTGTCTTTAGTAGATGGGAAGAGAATGGTTTAAAGATAGTTAATCAAATTTTTGATGGGGAGACCATAAGATCTTTTTCTCAATTATGTGACAGGTTTAAATTGAAATCTAATGATTTCTTTAGATATTTACAATTACAACATTATATCACAAATTATAAACATTGGGACACAATCAAAAGAACTCCAACAAATATTGAAAAATATTTTATTAATATTATTGAACAGGGTCTACCTACTAAAAATCATATAGCACATATTTACAGGAAGTTAATGCAGGACCAATCTGATGACACGTTTCATATCAAAGGAAATTGGGAATTAGAGTTAAATACTGTAATAGAGGATGAGATGTGGACAAATATATGTGCTGGCTGTCATAAGGGTATAAGTAGTCAAACGTGGAAGGAATTTGATTGGAAAATGAAAATGAGATTCTTCAGAGCTCCATTGGCGGTTGCCAAATTTGACAGTACATCGCCATTATCACAGTGTTGGAGAGAATGTGGAATGGTGGGGGACTATGTGCATATATTCTGGGAATGTCCCAAAGTACTATTGTATTGGCAGCGTGTTAAAAGGGAAATTAGTAAAATTTTAGGAAGAGATATATCAATGCACCCAGTATTTTTTTTGCTAGATGGCTTCCCCTCGGATCAGTTCAGTAAATCTCACTTATTTGTATTACATATATTATTAATGGCAGCCAGGAAGATAATCACTGTGAACTGGATGAATGTGCACGAACCTACTGTGACAGAATGGACACAAAGACTGAAACAGATATATATATTTGAGAAAATGACCGCGGACTTGCAGTTAAAATCGGACTTTTTTCGATAGTAGTGGGCACTTATTGAAACATATTTGCTTGAAGGAAATAGCTCTAATATATATTAATGTTTGAACCATGCAGATAATTTGCCAGTATGTGGAGCATTTATTGAAGTGCTGGTGTGTATGTGACTTTTTATATATTTTTATTTAAATTAGTTTTTTTTTTTTTGTTTGTTTTTTTTGGTTGAGTTTTTGTTTCTGTTAGTGTTTATTATTACTTTACTTTTATGCTATCAATATTGTAAATAAAAGGTATGGAACAGTGTTGTTAAAAAAACAGGTCAATAAACACACAGTTCAAAACCAAAAAAAAAAAGTAACTTTCCCCAACACTGGTCCAGACGGATGTAGGCCTATTTCAGTAAAGATAGACAGATTTTTACAGTAGGGAAGAATTGAAGTGGGGTGGGAATGTTCAGGTCAGTGCTGTTAATTTAATGATACTTACATGTAATCGCTTTACATCTTAAATATTTAATGGAGGAATGCACAGCTGGTGACCGGCGGCTTGCTACCGCGAGGAGGCGCATGTGCGCAGCGATCGAACGCGGTTAAAGACTAAGCTTGAACCTCAACCGATAGCTCATCTCCTTTACCAGAGGTCGTAAACAGGTAACTGACGCATCACAGCGCTGGATTTAATGGAAGTCTGCTGGAAAAGGCACGTTTATCTTTACCTGGAGGATGTATTTTAACTTTTGACCCACTGGAAGATACAGTGTTTGATCAAAGTAAGTACCAATTTCAAATTCAACTGTACGCAATTAGCAGTATACTGTGTAGATTGCTGAATGTGTCGTAGTTTTAAAATATATTAAATGATTATTATTGAAAACATTAAGATTTTAATCGAGGGTTTAGTGTTTTAATAAGCTGCTTATGAATCATAAATGCTTTTAAATAAATCTTACATTTTCACTAGGATTTACCTTCGTCAGCATACATATTATTATACAATATTATATTTTATATACAAAACAAAAAGATAAAGTAAAATAAAAATTCGAGTTTGAATGAATCACTGTATTGTACTCTGTATTTAATTACACTGCATTGTACCATTCATGACTACATCAACATGACTGCATATCAGTTTGACAGGTGAATTGGTAAACATTAAGCTATTGTTTATTGCTTTAATTTTAAATCAGTCTTCATTTAAATTGCTAACAGCAGTAAATTAGCACAGTTTAATGTGGGAATCTCAGCTGCCCTTATACACACTGAAAGTATAAATAAATGAAAGGAGTTTGAAAGCTTTTATTTGTGAGCATTTGTGGCTTTTCTCCTTTCTTTTCAGGTGTATGTGAATAGATGTGTAGCCTATGTGCGTGTATGTTTACGTGTTTGTAATTTTTTCAGGTCATACGTGATACAGATTACCTTAAGGTTTGAAGGAAGAAGAAAAAGAATGAAGAGGAGGTACACCTATGCTTTTGATGTCATCTGTATGGGAAGATAAAAGTGAATACTGTATTTGATACTGAGTGAGGAAAAGATTTGTTTTGAGTATTTAAAACGACAAAGGAAAGAACAATGGATTTGAGATCCTCTGTTATCCTTCATTGTCTTCAATCTTTTTTATGCATAAATGGAAACTCTGGCACCTGAAAAGTAAATAAAAAATATGTAGTTTTAGTTACATAGTTTAGTTATGATGTAGTTCAGTGATAGTTCACCCACTCAACATCACGGGAAAACTACTATGAATCTGATCCCAGATCAGCCACCAACCCTGCTCTACGACCTTCCCAGGGCATTGGACCTTCAGCGTGAACCACAAAACAAGAGCAGGTCGGCTCCAGCCAGCTTCTTCAACAGCACCTTCTTCTTCCAGGATAATGCAGCTTTAGAATGGCAGCTGTTCCTCACCATCCAAGAGCCTGGCACCATTATCTTGACTGTCCTGTACTCTATTTCCTTCCTTGTGGGTTTTTTTGGCAATGTCATGTCCCTCAAAGTCCTACTGGGCCAGCATGGAAGCATGCGACTGTCTGGTGCTAGCGCCACCCGTTGCCTGCTGATAAACTTAGCGGTGTGCGACCTGGCAGTGGTTTGCGTGTGCATGCCCGTCACCCTGGGCCACCGCATATATACGCCATGGGTGTACGGCAACTTTTTGTGCCGGGCGGTGCCCTTCACGCAAGCGGTGTCTGTTTCCGCCAGTGTCCTGAGCATCACGGTCATCAGCATCAGTCGGTACTATGCAGTTCACTCACCACTACAATCCCGCGCCTACTTCACTCGTCGACGCATCCTCGCCTCTGTCACAATCGTGTGGCTCGTCTCCTCAGTGATCTGCATGCCAGTCGCAATAGTTACCAGGCGTGATGAAGTAGCTTTGATCGAAGGGCTGGCCATCGTGTTGCCCGTCTGTGGAGAGGTATGGCCTCAGCCGCGCTTGCGACAGGCATACAATGTCCTGCTGTTCAGCGCCCTCTACTGTCTACCTGTTGGGTTTAATCTCACTTTAGCCTTCCTCACATGTCGTCGGCTGCGTAGCACTGGTTCTGAGGGTCGGTTCACAGAGTTGGACCCCCGTTCCCAGGCACTTCATGAAACAAGGCTGCAGGGGCGCAGGCAGATCGCACGTATGGTCGCAGCTTTGGTGCTGCTGTTCGCTCTGTCATGGTTGCCAATGTATGTGACTGATATTTGGCTGGACCGTGAGTTGCACCATCCACCAGATTGGCTCCTTCAGACCAGACCCTTTGCACAATGGTTGGGCCTCACCAACTCTTCTCTCAACCCTTTTTGCTACTGCTTCATTGGTGACCTCCACCGCTCAGCCAAGGCTTTGCGTTTGCGCCTCTGCGGCCCGTCCCCGGCCTCGGCACTGGCTTTGGCTTCTCTCCCGAAAATATTCAACCTGCAGAATCAAGATAAGTCTCAAGCGGGCGCCGCCAACAACTCAACCAACTCCTGTGGGGAGGACGTTGGGAACCTAAATCTGTCGATGTGGTGGACTCAATCTCGCACATGTGAGTCAGTGAGCTTGCCGTACCACTTAGGAATGACTGAGGCAATTACACTGGATACATAGCAGATCTGATGCACTGCTGTGGACATTTGCTCTCAGATGTGTTGTGCTTTGTGCTTCTAGAAAACTGGATTTAAGGGTTAGTTTGCAGAAAAATCATTTACTTACTCTCATGCTCGTTCCAAACCGCATTACTTTATTTATCTGCGAAAACAAAAGGATGATATTTGTTATATACTAAAAGTAGTGGGGTCCCAACAACATTTGACTACGACGACTGTATAGACAAACATCATTAAGACATTTGAATACTTTTGTGTTCCATGAAAGAACAATCATACGGTTTGGACGACAGGAGGGTGAGTAAATGATGATTGAATTTTCATTTTTGAATGAACTATCTCTTCACGTTTTGGAAAATAACTTTAAAGGGGTCATATGACACGATTTCATGTTTTCCTTTCTCTTTGCAGTGTTACAAGCTGTTCGTGCATAGATAAGATCCGTAAAGTCGCAAAGATTAAAGTCTCAAACCCAAAGAGATATTCTTTCTAAAAGTTAAGCCTCAACCACGCCTTCCTAAAATGCTTAATTCAAACATGCCTCCACATATCTACGTTACTGTGTTGGAAGATTTGCATAACACCACCCAAAAAGCAAAGAAAGAAGGCGTAACTTTTATTATCGATGAAAACTCGGTGTGTTTCCAATATGGTAAGAGCGCGGAACATTCCAATCCATGCTTGAGAGGGATGATCGGCCAATCACAGCGCAGTGGATAGTTGGCCAATCAGAGCACACCTCGTTTTCAGAACGATGAGCTTTTAAAAATCGACGCGTTTCAGAAAGGTCGGGGCATAGAGGAGAAACAATAATGTACAGTATGTGGAAAATAATGTGTTTTAAAAGTAAAACCGCTAGAGGTGTAAAAATATCTTCATAACCAAAATAATGGAATTTTAGCAACATCATATGACCCCTTTAAAGGACTGAGGAAAAAATGGCAAACAGTATTTATTTTTGGAATATTTGTCTGATTTTGTTTAACTGTTCTTTCCAATATTCTCAAGTGGGAATGGTGCCGGTCATGTGTGAGGATTGAGTTTTTTTTTAACTCCATACATTTGTTGAAATTGTTTAATGGCAAAGTGATTAAACATTTCATATTGCAGGTGGAGTAGATGTAACTCTGTTTAGATCTGCTGTAAATATGCTAATAATATGTTATAAATATCTTGCCATTGGAACTTATTAGGGTCCATCATAGCAATCCATATTGTAAAGGGATAAAGTGGTTCAATGCAGAATGAGTACGGTCGTGTTGCTAAGTTTTGCCTAGAGCAGTGTCTTAAGATAAACCAAGTTTAACGTCATTAAATGCTGCTCCTATGTCTGGCCGAGCATCATCATCGGAGTGAAACCCAGACACATATACGCACTCACACCTACAGTCTTTGGTGAAGAAACACATGGAAATGTCTTTCTGTGAACACTCACGGCTTCTCACCTCCTCTACTAAATGTGGAAACCATCTGCATCTCAAGTCATCACCCTCTTCTAAGTGTTATCTTACTGAAGTCAGAGCAGAAGCTCTAAATCACTACACATTCAAAAGTTTGAGATCGTTTTAACAGATGATCTTTATTCAGCAAGGATGCAAAAGATCAATGGTGGACAAAGATTATACATGTGTCACTGAAAGGCGGATAATGATGGTGAAAAATTAGCTTACATCACAGCAATAATTACATTTTAAAATATTACTTAATAGAAACAGGTTATTTAAATGCAGAATATTTCACAATTAACTGTTTTTTATTAAATAAATGCAGCCTTGGTTAGCAAAAGAAACTTCTCTCAAAAAGGTAACATCTCACTGGTTGTTGTGTACACCGAATTCAAGGTCACAAAATATTTTTTGGTTTGGATAATATTTTTGGTATAATTTTAAAACAAATCTGAGACTAGCTTTTTTCCTGCACTACACTGTAATGTGTCACAATGTCCTAAAAAAATTGGCTTTGCACTTTAATATTCTGTGAGGAGGAATGCCCTCTGGTGAAAACATTCAATATTTTATTGACTTGGAAATGTTATAGCAGCAGTTGCATAAGAGGCTACAGTAACTAAAAATAAATTTGACAGGTATGATGGAGGCAGACCTATTAGTGAAATATAAAATAGACTGAGATGTAAAAAAGTCATTGTTTTAAGTTTGCTGACATAAAATTTACTGTTATGTATACCTCACTACTCTGTTTTATGTTGTTGCTGTTTTTTAAAAGTACATGTTTATGCAGGTACTTATTTTTTCCATGAATATGAAGTATGAATGTTTTCTGCAATAAAGTCAAGTGTGTGAGGTGTCTTGTGTATAGGTTCCTCTGTCTTGGCATTGCAAAGATTGTATTGTTGAATGCAGATTCAACAATCAATAGCATAAAAGCATTATGTGTCACATACAGAGCACATTACTTAGAATTTGTCAAGAGAACTTACAAACTACTAATTCATATTCTGTCCTTCCTGCCCTTCTCTCACTCGCTCCCTTTCTTCTTATCTTTCTTACAAGCAGCCAGGATCTCTTAAGTGACTTGTAGTGCAGTCTGGGAACAATCAGGTAATTTGATTGATTCTGATGGCTTGAATGTGGATAGCAGATAACAATCACATAGAAATAAAACCATGGTGCTGTCTCGGTATTTAGCACAGGAACATCTTGCATCATGATAAATGCATTTAAAAGACTTCTGGAGATGTACATTCTGTTCCTGTCTTTTGTGCATCCACTTCTCAGCCGTTCAGGCTAGCTACCAACACTTTCCTTAATAATACACCAAAATACTTTCCTTAGGTCCTGATATCAAGCACTCAACCTTGAAAGTGCAGAAGTGATCTGTTTTTGTCATGCTTAAGCTATAAATTACTACATGTCTTCTACCAAAATGGTGTACAGTTGACAGTATTTCAACATGAATATAATAATTTTCAGTATGCCGGGAATGTTTGAACTCAGTATAAGGTTGTCATGCTATTAAGTACTGAAAGCACAAAAATACACCAAAGGAACATAAATCAAGGGAGTTTGTAAATATAGCAGCATTCAGACAAATCCATGAAGTGATTCTGTAAATTCAGGTATTTGGTCTGGAACATGTCTACATGCCTAAATGCATTGAGTTGCTGCTATGTGATTGGCTGATTAGATATTTGCATTAGGATCAGGTGTGCCTAATATTGTTTTCTTCTTTTCTTGGTTTTCTTTTTTTCCATCAAAGTTCAAAATATGCACACACGTAGTGCATATTAAAAATAATGACTGAATTCTGCGAGCTGTCAGTCCTGAGCTGGCACTTTCATACATTATCAATGAGTTCATCTTCATCGGCACAGTCTCTGTGCAGATTAATAGTGACATTTTGCCCAAGAGATATGAATGTGGATAATTTTAGCATCTAGGTGTGTGTGTATTTACAGTAGTTATAAATACACACATGACCAAAGTGTACACCCAAACTCTACACCCATATTGTGAAACATTTTATTTAAAAACCATTGGTGTTAATATAATTAGACCTCCCTTTGCTGCTTTAACAGCTTCCATTCTTCTGGGAAGGTTTGACACACAAGGTGAAAAAAATCCGTAAAATTTACGTAAAAAAAAAAACGGGCTGTGAGTTGCCCAGAATTTTACCGTAAAAAATACGGTAGCAAAGTTTTAGGTTTTATGGTTTTAACTTAAATTTATAGTTAAATACCGTAATTTCATTAAATGATATAATGTTAATATACCAACCTACTGAAGCACTGAAATCTGTTTTGTACCTTTGTAATACACTGATAACCACCAAGTGCAGGTGGTGATGAGAAAGTCACATGATGAACCAAAGCCCTTCACAAGCAGCTTTTAAATAATAACATATATAGAAGGTGCATAGTGTCATTCACACAAACACTAAACAACATCATGGTAACACACACGAAACTGAAATAATGCAATAAACATTAACAACATTAGGTGTAACACACAACCTTAATATACAAAACGGATAAGAAAAAACTAAGAAGAAACAGTTATTTCAATAAAAAACATCAAATTTGAAATGTAACAAAGGGAATTCTGGGAATGTCAATTTACAGTTATTCACTGTAAATTATACAGTCTTTTTCACTTCCAAAAACTGTATACTAAGTTCAAAATTAATGTCCAAAATTAATGTCCAATGCAGTTTTTCACTGTATATAGTTGGGGAATTTGCCGTTAACCATTAACAGGTTTTTACTGTAGCATTTACTGTAGTCTTTTACCGTTAAATTCACTGTCATTTTTTACAGTGATGTTAGAACATTTAAGCAGGAATTTGCTCCTATTCATATAGACAAGAGCATCAGTGAACTCAGACAGGCACTGATGCTAGGTGATGGGTCCTGGCTCGTGTTTAGGTGTTCAGTTGGTTATGCAGGCTGGACCAGACTTTGTTCTTGTCTAAGTATTATTTGGCAGTATGCATTACTTTTTTATTATACAATAAGTGCATTTTTGAATGTATAGTATATTTTATTATATAATGACTGTGCATTCACATACTCTGAGTCTATAACTGTCAAAACCCATGATGTAATTTAACAATGTGTGTGTATATGTGTGTACATGTTGGTGTGTATATGTAGTGTACCTGTGGTGGTCCTAATTCTGCCTTCCAGTCTCAGCATCAAACTGTCAGTGTTGTGTAACTCTGAGGTTTGAGCAGCGGTGTTGGGGAAGCAACTTTAAATTGTAGTTACATAAGCTACTCATAATTGAAGGTATAAGCTACATAACTAAACTAAAGGCTAGAACATAACTGGTGCATTTTGGGGGTACAAGAAGTAAAATCTTAAATAATTATATTAGATATTAGATATTGATCAGATCAAATATTATAGTTTAGAGCAATCAAATAAGTGGCTTAACAGTGTATCATTTAAAACTGCAAATAGATCATATGAAAAAAATGTAACTGTAAAATATTTTTTTGGAAGTAATTAGAATCGGAATTTGAATTAGGTAGTTCATTTTAAAATCATAATAAACATAATTAAACTATGTTAAGTATTAAATAACATAAATTAGTTAACTCAAATATAGGCAAAGTAGCTTGTTTGACCTGGTTGATTGGTTGAATATTTAATTGTAACACTTGATGTTTACATGCAATACTCATATGTGACCCTGGACCACAAACCTAGTCATAGGGTACATTTTGTCGGAAAGCAAAAATACAATGTATGGGTCAAAATTATAGATTTTCCTTTTATGCCAACAATCATTAGGACATTAAGTAAAGATTCAGTTACATGAAGATATTTGTAAATTTCCTACTGTAAATATATCAAACGTAATTTTTGATTAGTAATATGAATTGCTAAGAACTCCATTTAGACAACTTTAAAGACGATTTCTCACTTGTTTTTTTTTTTTTTGAACCAGCTTTTACTAGGTATTTTTTTGCACCCTCAGATTCAGATTTTCAAATAGTTGCATTTCAGCCAAATATTGTCCTATCCTAACAAAACATACATCAATGGAAAGCTTATTTTTTCAGCTTTCAGATGATGTATAAATCTCCAATTTCAAAACGTGACCTATGATGGTTTTTATGTTCCAGAGTACAATGGGAAAAAAAAAAATGTGTTTTCAAATATATTTGAGATATATTTCAAAATATACAAAAAAACACAAAAAGGGCAAAAATATTTGCTAAAATATGTTTTAAAATATATTTATGTAAATATATTTTCTACTAATATATTTTTTGGCCTTTTTTTGTATATTTTTGAAAATATATATTACAAAAATTATAAATAATTTTTTTTAAATCCATTTAAAATATATTAGCCCTCAGATATTTTTTCATTCCAAGAAAAGACAGTGAACACATTGAGAAAAACTTTATTGGTTGTCTATAACAAGTGGGAATATGAAACCCATATGTAATTTAGAAAAATAAATGTGAAAAAAAACAAACTAAATATAGCTTGTGTAGGATTGAGAAATTATTTTATTGCCCCGGAAATACATTTGAAATATCTTTTGGTGTATATGAAGTTGAAAATTATTCACTTCACTTCACTGAACTTCACTGTTTACAGCATATATTTAGTATATATTTAAAATATATTTTGGCCAGAAAATATTTGCTGTATGGTAAAAGGAAACATGTTTGACTTGTTAGAGGGCACACTACTGCACAACATCAACTCTAAGAGATTCTAAAGGTTTATTTACAGCAAGAGAAAACGCTGCAATGCCATTTAAAGATTTAAAGGTTCAGGTGTCATGACACTTGAGCGAGACAGAAACTTGTAAATTGCTTCTGCGCTTCCAAATGATGCAAATCAGACAATTTAAAATCAACAGTATACCCAAAGAGAGCAGGAAGTTTGATTGGGAACTGCAATGCATTCAATTAATTCAATATACAGACGTCACGCATTACATTAACTGATTGTCTCGAAACTCTAGAGACTTTATGTATTCTTTCAGTCTGTCTAGACCATGAAAGAGAGCGAGAGAAAGTGTGATTGAGCGAGTCCATGTTCCCTCACCATAAACACCACAGAGCTGTGAAGTCTGTCACAACTAATTGTCGGGCTGCCAAACTCACTATACATCAGCACTGCATCTGAAAATCCAGCAAATCAATGTACTCAGCCAAATGATGCTGATTGAGGATGATGGTGATGTGAGTGCTGAAGTGGCTGCACTGTTCTCGAAAGATTGATCTGTGACAATGCCAACTCAATATTTCGCTTCAAGGAGCTCTCAGAGCGTATTCTGCCCATTTTGACTGATTAAACTGTTCTGTCTTATGAAGTTAGAGCTGCAGTCGAGATAATCGCTGACTCCCCCACCTCCCTCTGTATAGTATTTGATATTTTTCTCTTTTAGCACTTTATATTGATACTCATGATGTGCTGTAATAATTCAAAAATGTTTTTTTTTCTTGCACAGGTGCATTTTTATCAAACAGGACAGATGTTTGATATTTGTTAATAATAATGTTACAAAAAAATATATTTCAAATAAATGCATTTATTTAAAATGTTCTGTCATCATAGAATCCAGGAAAGGGTTTCAACAAATATATAAGAAGATCACTCAGTTTTCAACACTTATAATCTAAAAAATGTTTCTTGAGCAACAATCAGCATGATTTCTGAAGGATCATGTGACCCGGAAGACTGGAGTTATTCGTCTTCACCATCACAGGAGTTACATTTTTAAATATATTTTAAGAGAATTTTTTTTTTAATTTCAGTAATATTTTACAATATTGTATTTCCGATGAAATAAATGCATCCTTGGTGACTATAAGATTAAAAAAAAAATCTTATCAACTCCAAACTGTATGTGAAGATAATTTAAAGATGTGACAATATTATCATGAAAACAAAGCACTGGGGGACCATTCAAATCTTGCGAGTTAGAGCAAAGTTACTGAACTGTTAATTAAAGTTTTTAAATTCCCCAGGGCATGCCGTGTGATCTCATCATTTCTCACTTTTGAAAAATCTAATGAAAATGACCAAATTGGCATCCAGCAGTGTTTTGATTAGGTAAAAAAAAAGTTTTAAACTATTTTGAGATAATTACTGATCCGTTGATTTGGATGATGTATGAAATTGTTGAAAAAAATGTGAAGTGCATTGAGCTCATCTACAATGTCTGCAGGGCCTCTCAATGTCTCAACCATAAAAAATATGACTATTTCAAAAATAATTATTAAATGCTAAACTTCATCAGGTCTGTTGATGAGGGAGGCCAACCTGGAAGCTGTTTTCAGCACTCTCGCTTTAGCACTCTGCAAAGACAGTCATCATGGCGTTTCAAAGTGTACAGAAGAAGCACTGAAGCAGCCACAGGAGGCATTCCCACCATCTATGTCAGCTTTTCCCTGTTAAGATGGGGTCACGTCAGCCAGCTTTGTCTCCTCAGGGTGTAAACTTTATCTGGATGTGTCTGCCATCGTGATCACATCTCCTGCAGTGAAGTCTCATGAGTTTAAGGGTGTAAGGTTTGCTCATTGTTGAACACTGTTGGTGTACGTCCCTAAAGCAGTAAGCCACGATATTATCCTCTGTAAACTATATCACACAATATTCTTCTGGCTGTGTACTGGAGTAGAGATGAAGATTAAATTCTTCTAAAATATTCACTTGTTTACCAGGTGTCCATTTGCATTGCAAGAGCATTTGATTATTGCACATAGTTTTGATTAGCTAAATCTACATTTTAAAGGTTAATTGAGAATATTATTATTATGATTGCTTCAGAAGAATCACACTATAATTTCCCATTAGCATTTTTATAAATTGTAAAAGTCATGTAAAAGTTAATTTAAACTGCACATATAGAGAGTCAAGTGTTGTGTCATTTAAAAAGCAAAATATTAATCAGGAAATATTGAATAATATTGGAAATGGTTCAAATAAAAGGAAATATATATATTAAAGATATTATATATTATAATTGACTTAATATAAAATTAAACTTTATCATTTATAACATTAATAATTGCAATTATAATTATTATAGTAATTAGTAATAATTACAGTGAAGGTATCCGTTATCATCTGGCTTGTTTATATTTATTTCAGATATTTACTTTAAACAAAATAATATCATTAAAGAGTGGTGTATTTCATCATTCATTACAATGATATAACTGCACTAATGATGAAATATGAGTCTAAACAGCTGTGACCTTCAACACTGACCTTCAAACAGATCTGATACACTCCCTCCTCACACTTTCAAATGAGACACCTTCGCACCTGTTCATCCATCCGTTCATTGATTCTTTAGAGACCCTGGGCTTCCTCTGCATCATTATCATGGATATGTGAGTTGTGTCCATGGCACTTGTGATTAAACCACAGCAAATACTGCAATGCATTTTATGACTAATATTAATACTAACAAACATAACTGCAACAGGATATGAAATGCCTTGTAAGACATTCAATTATGGCATCATGGGAGTGGTTTTTCTTTTGTCACTCACTCATTACGTAGACTGTAGATTAGCTGAGACAGATGATTGGTGGACTAGTTCCTAATAACATTAATTTGTGAAATATTGTTACAATTTAAAATTATTGTTTTCTATTTCAATATAGATTTTAAAATGTAATTTATTCCTGTGATGCAAAGCTGAATTTTCAGCATCATTACTCCAATCTTCAGTGTCACATGATCCTTCAGAAATCATTCTAATATACTGATTTGGGGCTTAAGTATTATTGGTGCTCAGTTATTAGTAATATGATCAAATATCAATGTTTTGCTGCTTTTTCAGCAAATGGAGAGAACGTTCAATGAACAACATTGAACTGAAATCTTTTGTAATGTTTCTACTGTCACTTTGATTATTGAATGCACCCTTGCTGAATATGAACATTTCAGAATGATTTCTGAAGGATCATGTGAAGACTCTAGTAATGATGGCTAAAAATTCATTTGTACCGTCACAGGAATAAATGACAATATTTTAAAATAGAAACCAGTTATTTTAAATTGTAATAATATTTCATAATATTACTGTGTTTAATGTATGTATGATCAAATAAATGCCGCCTTGGTGAGCATGGAAACTTCTTTCAAAACATTTTTAAAAATCTTACCTACCCCAAACATTCATACCTTCGACTTTTTGTGAATATCTCTGTGGCTCACCCAAGAGGGATCATAATACCATTAACAAAGATTTAGAAAGTGTAAACAACGTCATTTATTTGACAGCAGAAAAATGGCTGCTACTAAACTAAATCTCAGATAGTCATAATAGAGAAAATCTCCCAAATGAAGAACAGTAACTGGGAGTGGTTTCCTTGGCATGCCTTGAAAATAGTTCATTCTTTGATTCATTAAAAATTAATTTTAGTGTGTTTTGCGATTAACTTGATAAACATCATGCTCTCACTTATTTTCTTTCCTCTCAGCAATCTGTTTTCCTTCCTGCCTGTTAACACAAAGATTTACCATGCTACTCACCAGGTCTACCTTTCCTTGATTCCATATTTTCCTCCCTCTCTTTCCTACCTCGCTGGTTGTTTGTCTAGAAAGGCGCCTTCAGCTATGTCCACACTGGTGTTTAACCAGTTAAGCTCGGGGCGTTTTTTGGAATTTTCGCCTAAATTTTTCATACTCAAATTCAAATGTTTGCCCTACACACATACAATGGAGGAAATTAAAAAAAATGGTTTCATTGTAAATAAAACCCTTTGAACTACAAAATATGAGTGGAATTCTTTATAAATAACATTATATACCTTTCAAATATTACTATAAACACAAAAAAACATAGGCGCTTTTTGAATTTTAAATCAATATATCTTTTTTGAAATTCTGTAATTCAGGTTATATTAGGCCCAGCTCTCTGCAATTTACATTGTTTGATGCCACTACATGCCAAAAAGTACCAGAAAAAAGAATCTTTCAAATAACAGCTTCTAAACAGGAGTTAGAACAGTATTTGTGAAGCGATTGAAAATTTACAATTCTGCATCGAAATGTGTCATAGTGAGTTTCTCTTGCAAAAACAGGCTTTATAAAACACATCAACCCCACAATCCTATTGTACTCTGTTCCGTAAGCACTTTAATTGATTATTGATTGAATTATGCTTCATTTTTATGTTTTTCTAAGTAGTAATATACAAAATGGCACAAGCGCATTGGACCAAACTTGTCATATTGTGATTTCTACACTCAGTTTAATTATTTCAGGATGCACAAGACTGTATACATTATAAAATATATCTGGTTTATCACAATCTAAAATAGAATCCATGTCCTCCAGCTTTATATCATTCCATTTTATATGCATTCTGTATTGGGATAGTGATCACAGCATCTCTCACATCAGCATCAGTTGAGCACAGCATCTCTCTCATCCTGCATCCAGCTGTGCTTGCCTCCGTCGTCCAGAGCTGGGCTAATCCGCTAGCATACAGCTACATTCTACATTCACAGCGTCAAAAAAAACATATGTTAGCTCATCTACACCGCACTGTAATAATCCATCTATATTTACTGTATACTTACTGAAATGCATAATGTACTCTACTTTACTGTCAGCAAACAGTGTATCTGCGTGCTTTTAAAAACTCTGCTAGCAGCTCATAAACAAGCCAAAAAGCAGGGAAACTCACCGGAGAATCTCTCCTAAAGTCTCCCCAGGCGCGCGTCCACTGCTCTCCAAGGCTCTCCACGGCGCGCTGACCGTTCTTCGTCGTATATAACTTGTAATATGATCATCATAGACTGAAAGGATCCGAGACGCATTCGCTACAACTCTTCCGTGCGGTCAAAAGCCTTCAATTCTCGCGTTATGAACTACATTCTCCACAGACCACTGGCTGACTGACCAGATGGAGACCCCCCTTTCTCTGGCTCACTGTGTGACGCGGCGGTGTCAGAGTTCACAGAGTCTGAAATTGCCGATGTGAGTGACGTGTAAACTGACCAATTGCAGCGCAGAACTGGCCGCAGATCTCTATAACATCAAAAGGACTGAATGCGCGCTGGCATGTCATCGAGAGCCTGTGAGCCGCTGACGCGCTGAATTCCGTTACCTGGGCAGAACGCGAATATCTCACAGATGGAAGCACGCAGAAACGTGAAAATGGTCTTGTTTGAAAGAAGAGATCCTAAGCTAAAAGATAATATAGAGTTTATAGATATTTGTGGCTTTTTGTGGCTAACTGAAGCAGTGCTACGAGTAGGACTGTTACACAATAAAAAATTTCCGTTTTTTTTTTTTTTTCCATCGCGATTCTCTGAAGATAATTCGATTAGATTGTCCCACAATAAACTAACTACATCATGAAATCCGAGAAATGAGAGCTTTGTGAATATGACTTGATTTATTGTAAAAACAAAATATCAACCTGCCCATTCTTCGTAAAAAAAGTTCGCAATGGCTAGGCGGAAAATCGATGTGTGGGACGAATACATTTCTAAGCTTAATTTACTGCTTTATGAATATAAAAACCAAAAGAATGGTATTCTTTGTAAAGAAGACACTCCAAGCTTTCAAATGAACCCATATATGGGCTGATACCATATAAGGAAGGCTATGCAAATGAGGCATACACATTTTTTACGGGACTTTGGACCCGTATCCGGGTCCGCAGAGTTTAACTGTTAAGCATGTTAAGAGGGTGAGCATCTAATCGCAGCCATAAAAAAACAACCTAAAAACAAACACACACAGCCTCAAGACATCGCTGCCCACACATTTGTACAAGACACATACACATTTGCCCAAAATAAGCCTGAGAGACATTCAGTCACCACAGTCACCTGACTCACCAGTGATAACATTTAAGGACAGGAAGCAGTGAGGACCACCCAATGACCATCCAGAGCCCTCAGGCTTGGTTTTGGATGGTGTGCTGCTCTTATCTTCTTCACGATTGCTCAAGCGAAGCATTCCCTGGCATGTAGGACTCTTAAATCTTATAAAATACAATCAAATGTCAGGGTTATTATCCTCTTTTATTCACTTATCTTCATTCACAGTTCTGGGTCATTGGTGGATTTATTTCTCAATATCACCACGTAAAACTGATGTAAAAAATCTTAATGATAATTCTAGGTAAGACTGTTGGCACAAATTCAACGTAAAGTTTAGCCAGAGGTATGTAGTAACTGGTTACATGTAGGTTAATTTGGATTACGTAATCAGATTACAAAAATCAAGTAGCCTACTCGTAATTAGAATATATTACATTTTAAAAAGCTCATAATCAGATTTCAAATACTAAATTCCCTTTGATAAAAACTAGTCAGTTCTACAGACGAGCGTGTCTTTACACATCAATGTATCGTCACGAGCCGCAGGGTTTTATTTGGTTTTGTTTGTGTATGTTTTTGACTCTCAAAGCCGTGATTCCCATCACTTCCGTTATATGACTGACAGACTGCAACAGTTTGAGTTAAAAATCTTCGTTTGTGTTCTACTGAAGAAAAAAGTCACCTACGAATGACCTGACCCAATGGGGCGTACAAGCAGCATAAAAGCAGACAAACCACCTTATGTCATCGTTGTGAAAAACCGAGGAAAAGCCAGTGCATGTCTCACAAGTAAACTAACAACACAAAGGCACACTACAAAAAAAAAAAAAACAAGGACCCACTCCGGGGGGGTGGCACAGGCCTCCTGTATCGAATCGATCGAATACTATGGTGTACCGAAAATATTCCTATTCAAAATGTAATAATCCCGTTTAATCTAGATTGCACCAACAGTTGTACACGGAAGCAGCTCTGGGAGGATGAAGCAAGGTGTCGGCATTGCGAAGCACAGTGAGTCTCGTGAAAACCAATGTTTGTTTATAGGAGCAAAGGAAGCAAAGTTTCCTCTGTTTAGCAAAGGTAAACCAGTCTCCTCTTGGCTTATCTCGCAATCCTCTGACATTCTACCTTACAAATTCTCTTTTTGTACTTCTAATTAGTGACCTTTGTTTTGTTTCGATCTCTCCCCTGCGCTTCCGCATTCATCACTTCTGAGCGGCGCATGCACAAAGCCGACCTCATACATCATCCACCCGGAACTGCTTCCGTGTACAACAGTGAGCTCAAGCTACATTAAAGTGATTATTATGTTTAAAATATGGTATTTTTCTTACAACAGGATCGTTAGTACAGGAGGACTTTGTTCACCCCCCCGGAGCCGTGAGAGACACTTTTTATTAATGGATGGGTGCTTTTTATTTCACTTATTTTGGACTGAAGCACTGCAACACCCGATGACTGCCATTAAACAGCTTGGAAGATCAAAGACAATTTTTTTTATAACTCTGACTTTATTCGTCTGAAAGAAGAAAATCATGTACACCTAGGATGCCTTGAGGGTGAGTAATTCATTTTGGGTGAACTAACCCTTTAAAGCCCCTTTGGGAAACCCTGTGTCACGAATCCTGTCCATGAACTTCTGTCCGCTTGCCACCAGAGGTCGCCCTCCCATTATATTGACTTTCACATTACACAGACTGTTACATGTCACCCTGGACTACATTTACCATGCTCCATTGCAATAATCACAAGCTCATCTGAAACCAATAACACACAGCTGCTACCAATAACACACAATATATAAATCAGTCTCACACCACCATTCAACGCAGAGAATTGCATAGCGTTTATCACTCATAGCGATAGCTACTCTACGAAGCCATTTCTAGTTCTTAGTTCCAAGTCATAGTTTTGCCCTGCCTGCTTTCCCGTGTTCAGATTCTTGCCTGTGTATTTTGTATTATCCTTTCGTCTTGCCATTTCGGACTGTGTTTGCACCTTGCCTGGACTATTGCTTGTTGTCGGATTACCCCTCTTGTCAAGCCCTCTGGATATTGTTAGCCGCTTATCGACCATGCCTGTTTTGGATTACTCTTCTGTCTTGCCCTCATTATACCCGTTTGCCATTGTTCGACCCTGCTTTATGCCAAATTTTAATAAAGCCTGGCATAAGGATAGAATACCTCTAAGTTGTCGCCTCATCACCCATGGTTTATGTAAGCTTACTGGCATTATGATGTTGAATGATAAAAAATTGCATATATTGCTTGCCTTGATATTATGTAAATCAGGGTAATATGCGAATGGAAGTTTAAAAACAAGTTCAAAAAAAAAGTTTGTCGGAAATAATGTGATTATAGGCTTATATATAATAAAAACATAAATAATGCCAGTTAACTGTTGCGGCTTCCCTTGTTTCAGGGCTGTCTGAACACAGCTCAAAAGTTCACTTCACAAAACTTTAACATCTACCGTCATTGGTAGAATATAAAATATTTCAATACATGCTTTTCAGTCAAATATAATTTATGCAATATGTCAAACCTCGGGGGCGGGAGGAGGGACAAAGTAGCCGGATTCCACGGGAAAGCCGCGGACTTGGCAACCCTAGTATGTTTCGCCATAGTTCTCAGGTGAAAGCGACTTGTATTCGCGGCAAATTCTATTAATTTTGAACATAAATGTATGCAGCTGGTTTAAATGACTTGTGACACACCACAGCCGCTACCCATGGGATTTCTGCTTGCTGTTTTTAAAATAATGAAAATGCTTCCCAGAAAAAAGGAAAGTGCTCTCGAGGCCCGAGGTAAGTCACACAAAGCACACCTACGCACACTTGTCCTAACTGTTGCTCACATATAAGCAGGAACGCACAAGAATTGTAGCCTGCGTCATGAGTTTGAAGAGGTTAAAGAGGTTAAAGAGCAGGGTATTGATTCTGTCAGTGCACATTTAGTTGGCCTGAAATCAGGGCTGGGTGGCTTGTTTCTTTAAATGTTTTAAGCATGAGAAAATCTCTTTAGGAAGGACTAACAAGAACTCTCATTTGATACTTCCTCTCACAGACACAACAATATTTGTTTAATATTGAAACACATATTTTCTTTAATTCTCCTCATCTAGCCTAATAGTGACATTTGCTGTCTCTGGCTAGGTACATAATATCATTTGAAACAGCTGTCATCACACCACACAATATTCACATTCCTGTCAAATCTAATTAAAATTGAGCTATCCAAATGTGTCAATGTCAAAACCTTTAGGGGGGTTTGCTTTTTCCTACCACAGAGATATTTTATTAATGGATGTTTTGCTAATTATATTTGTAAATGACTTGCGGCATTTGTTTTAAGTGTTTGATTAAGTTTTAATCAGTTTTCAGTGTTTTCACTTAAGGCAAGGTACGAGGGTTTTTATAACGATGCAACTTAATTTGAACTACTTAAACTGTTCACAGATGTGCAGAGCACGGAAGGATCACATGAGCACAATATG
Organism: Sinocyclocheilus anophthalmus; assembly: GCA_018155175.1. NCBI lineage: Eukaryota > Metazoa > Chordata > Actinopteri > Cypriniformes > Cyprinidae > Sinocyclocheilus > Sinocyclocheilus anophthalmus. Next base: position 84,343 of record JADLZN010004106.1, read on the forward strand.
AACCCAATTAATTGAGACAACCTGCAAAATTGATAGTGTTTTTGCAAACTATATACTTTTTTTTCTTGGCTGGCGCTCTTATGCTGCTTCTGTCAGACACAGAAGTATGTATTATCTATCCTAAGTCAACCCTGCTCCTGGGGATCTATTTTCCTGCCAATTTTATTTCCAACCTGCATCAGCACAACTGGGTTGTGTCTGAAATCGCATACTGTTCCTTTGCAACCTACTAAAAAGTATGTTCTATATACAGTATGTTCTATATAGTATGAATGTGTATAGTGTGCATGTAATCTGGACGTATTACATTTGCCATGCCGTTATTGTCATGTGACCTACCAGCGTCAGTTGCGTCGCTTCACTGCCATTCACAGATCCTCTCCTGTGGCCTCATGGGATAGTAAAGTGTTCATCGTATACACACTTCAGAATCTCACTGGAAGTAGTAGGTCATCTGGGTACTTTTTTCCTAGTCATTTATGAGTACTGTGAATTCGGACATATTTCATTTGTCACATACCCTTTTTTATACTTGCAATAGTTCCACTTTAGCACAATCAAATATACTTAAGTTGGACCTCAGCACTACGTCGAACAATGAGCGAGGGACTTAAGCACAAAATTAGTTGTTTCAATTTAGCAGAGTATTTTTCAAGTATACCATTTTAGCATGACAAAAGTACAATTGCAGAGTATTTTTACATAAATATGTAAATATACTGGGGAGTATACTAGCACTAAATTAAATGTATTCAAATTAATTTTAGATATTCTTCACCATGGTAGTCTTAAAAGTTAGTCATCTAGCCTACTTTTGTTTTCAAGGCTGCTTATAACTTTTGAAAGTTTAAACAGAGACCCACTGCACGATTGCAGCTGTCCCAGCATCATTAAACAATTGTGGTGATTTCTGTGATCGTGGCTCCTAATCGGTGGTCCTGTGTCGTACAGTGAAAGAGTTGGCCGTTGTCACAGTCTTGCAACCAAAAATAGTCTACGATAATTTTCTGCGAGTGCCAGAAATTCAGCATGATCATCATACAGTGTGTTTGCTGCTACGACCCACATTTACTGACCAGCCAAAAAAATGTGACATGAAATCAACACGACACGGCGCTAAAACATAACTGGCTAACACTCCAACTCTTATCTTCCTGCTTTCGCGCTTCCACTTTTTCACCACACATAAAAACTAAAAAAACTGCCAAAGTGTGTTCATCATGCTTTTTTTGTTTACCACTACACTCTTAAAAATAAAGGTGCTTCACGAGCCATAGAATAACTTTTTGTCTAAATGGTTCCATAAAGAACCTTTAAAATCGAAGAAACCTTCTGTTTTAACCAAAAGGTACCTTGGGCGAAAAGAAGAAAGAAGGTTCTTTTTAGATTATAAAAAGGTAAGAAAGAGATTTTCTTTAAAGAACCTTTGACTGAATGGTCTTTGTGGAACCAAAAATGGTTCTTCATGGCCTCGGATTGAAGAACTTTTGAAGCACCTTTATTTTTAAGATTGTAGCGCATGCTGATGACATTTTATTCTTCTATAGAAACGTGTGTCGTAACACGAGTCAGTATGTGTCATTGTACAGTCTACATGCATGTCCCACCCAAGTTTATTAGATCCATGTTGCACAGTGCGATCTGCAGTGATCACACTGTGCAACTCCTAAAATCGTGCAATGTGTAGAAGGCTTTAGTTACATAAAAAGTTAGATTGGTAATTTTTATCTGAAAAATAAGAATTGGCTAATTGCTAGTTGACTAAACTAGTTCTTAAGACAAAGTCTTAACAAAGGCTGTGTCCGAAAGCCTAGGCAGCTGACTTGCTGCCTTATGAGGCAATGACTTTGCAGGCAGCATTTTTGCACGAAGGCACAAGACAGGCTTCTGACAGGCTTCTGAGGCAGCGTAACGGTTTAATGATCTACAACAAAATAGAATGAGTTTTGATGATAACTAAATTAATATTTAATCATTATAATACTGATTTCTCACTAGAAATAACATCAAAAGTGCAAAAAGTTAGTCAGAAACATACATTTAAACACAAACTGACCACCAAACGCAACTTTCAGATGCCGTCGTTTTTTTTTTATCTCAACCGTCACGGAATGGAACGCACAGGATTGTGGGATATCAAAGGCAGCGAAGGATACATCTATGCTGCCTTCAAAATTCGATCAGAAGAAGGTACCTCCAGAGACAGGAAGTGAAGCAGAATTTGTATTCGGACGTGCCTCGATGCCTTCCTGCCTTGGAATGCTGCCTCCGAATGCAGCATTTTAGAGCTTTCGGATGCAGCCATCGTGCGTATCTGGACCCTGGGCCTGGTCACTGTGTCTGTGTTGTAGGCTATGCCTTTTTCATGTCTGAAAATTATAATTAGGCTTATTTTAATAATACATGTTTTGTATGTGTTTGCACTTAAACATATTTTGGGGACAGATTTGTAGCCTAAATCTGTCAAAACCTTTTGATAAACCTTTTATTATCATTTTTTTTCAGATCGGCGGCTCCCTGAAGTCTTGCTAGTAAATGGCCACTGTTGTGATTGGCTAATACCATTCCAAAGGTAAAAGTGTCAATGCCTTCTCAGCATTGCATGTGAAATGCATTGTGAAGCATTGTGATTGTGATGTAGTTGCTGTCAAATCCAATACAGCTGGCTTAACACCGTACTTTGTTTACAAAAGAATCTGTGACCTGGGACATCATTAAAATGAACCATCCACTTGTTTTTGCCACTATGGATCTTCTGAAGGCTGTACAAAATCTAATGTGCGTTTAAACCAGCTGGTCAAAGCAAACATCCCACTTCTGACAAACCTAAGCTTTTTGGGGCAGTTGTGGTACTTGGATGGGTAAAATGCAGAGCACAAATTCTAAGTATGGGACACCATACATACATTTACTCTTCCATTTGTCCTGTTGTCGGGAGTAGCATGAGACAGGTATGCTAACATTGAACAAACAAACATCTGTATATGGTAGACAGTGATAATAATTGGTTCTATTTGCTTTAAAAAAATCTTGACCTCTTGAAAAATAACTTTAATGACATTTTTAGTCCCTGTTTTGTTCACTGTTAACAGAAAGTGCAACCAGCAGGAACTGCACATTTTCTTTATTAATCCTGTACTGTTTTTAGTTCATTCACTGATTATGTCGCAACAAGTGGGATCCCTTTTCAGGGGGGTGAAAGAATGTGCTGAACTAAAGTAAGAAATAATGGACATGAGTCAGCACAGACAGGGGTCACAGGAAACAAAAAAGTACTTGCATCCTGTTCCTGTGGGTGACTGCAGTTGCCCATTAGTCCTGACCTTTATTCTAAAGCATCTCGTAGAGGGGACGACTTTAAAAGAACCTGCCACACAACCTTTCAAGCTGTCATACAGCAGAAGCGTAGGCAAGATGAAGAGGACGGTAGTTCAGAAGGCTGGGCTTGGTGAATTTGCCCTTGACCTTTCAGACTATCCAGTTCTAGTCAGTTTGATAGAGAACTTTAAAGAGATTGGGAAAGAGGACATAACAAAACAGTTTTTTTGCATAATGGAATTTACAGTGACCTTTTCATCTCTTCATTTGTAATGAAGGAATATGACTAACAAAACACTCAGTACCATTATTTATTATTGCATAGTCCAATTGAAATAACTAGTGAACAGATTACAACAACAATATATTTTGTATTTCATTTGATAATCGCATTAAATGTTAATATATAATAATAACAATAATAGTAATACTATTATAATCTAGGGGCAGTTGTGGCATAATAGAGCGTTAGAGGTATGCAATGTTATAATATCCACGGTACACATTCTAGTTAATTGTGCGTTAATTCACATATTTATTTTCTGAAAGTTTGGAATACTGTCCTCTCCCAGTAATAAACACAGTAATAATTATTTAATTAGAAGGGTTATATTGACCTATTAATATTTTGCTCACATCTATATTGTAAATATATATTTTTGCTATAAAACATTTTTTCAGAGGTAAATCAATAATAGTTACATTTTTAACAATATTTCAAGAGTAATTTATGAGATTTGTTGTATTTTGAATCCAATTTTTCTTTGTAAAAGGCAAAAAGTTGATCATACTGATTTCAAAGTTAAGGATTCATTAGTTTGAATATACATTGAACCAAAAACATGTCATCTTAGTTGATAATTCAGTATACTTTATTTTTGACAAACCATCCCATGTTTCGGTAGTGACAGTAATGCTTTTGTAGCAACCACATCACATTACAGAATGTTAACTTGCATACTAAAACACTCTAAAACATACTAAAATACAAAAAAAAAACTGTACTAAAATTTTGTTTATTTCACCCAAATATGAGGATTATGTGTTCCCTTTTGTCACTACCGAAACAATGATGACATGTTCATGACATAACCCCCCCCCCAAAAAAACACAAAGTTGTCACTACCGAAATGCAACCAAATGTTTTGGTAGTGACAAAATCAAAATCTATTCCTGAAAACAGTTTATATTGTATAATATTTGTATATTTGTATAATAAAAATGTCATATTTTCCTCTAATAAGAACTCTGACATTACACTTCCAGATCATGTGAAATGTAACTGTCTCCAATTATTTTATTCTCTCTACTTTTGGTCAGAGATGTCGTTTCAAATAAAAACAAGAACCTTCACTTTCACTGGGCCTTAGAGAGCTGTCAAAATATGCCTCATTTCATAAATTCTACATTTGATTTTTTTTTCTAGCATTAAAGATTCATAAGTTCAGTCAAGTTTCAGAACTCCATCTGAGTGCTACTCACATGGCTGACTGTGGTACTGTATATCGCTCTTTCTGCAACAAATCAATTGAAACACACTGCACCCTTGTGGCCAAAACAAACGAATGCTTTGGTTTATTCAGTAGACGTTAATCAGGGTACTAGAGCCATATTTAATTTTTGACAAAATTGAGGGACAGAGGTACAACAGTTGTACTGTTGTTTAACAACATACTGATTATTCAGCTGACAAAACACATATTTCCAAAAAAGTAGTAGACAAAATGGTTTTAAACATAAAAGAAAATTGCATGAACTAGTAGGACCTTATGCAGTGCATGCCATTGTTTTCATTTCTGTCAAAAAATCAGTATGGCGCTACCCATAAGGTCTATTCTAACCAGTTTAGATCATTCAATTTCATTACCTGAGTTCATTTAATTTGTAATTTTACTGTAATTTTATTACTAAATTTCCACGAGTGAAACATTAATCAGTTTGTTTTTTATTCAAATCATTCATCAGCAATACAACACAACATATATTTGATAACAAGTTTTAAATAAAATCTAAAAATGTGCACCTGACAATTCACTGTTTTAGTCAAATAAATTAGAAAATGTTTAAGCGCCAAAACATCTGTACAATCCACTTTTATTTCACATTATATACATGTAGGCTAATTTCTTTTAAAGAACAACTGTTTCTGTCACTCGTCCAGAAGTGTCTCAGGTTTGTCATATCCAAATAATCTGAAGTCTGCTTCATAAAGATTGTACAGTTTTCTCCTGTCACCTACTGAAATGTTTGTAAACCAGTCTCGTTCCCAGTTTGCAGCTGTCCTGTTGCGGTACCCTGGGGGAAAGCGAACCTGATTTTCCATCCCAAGAATCTTCAACAAATGTTCTGTATCCTCATCAAGTGTTTCCAGTTTCCCAACAAAGTCATACTCAATTTGGCACGGATGGCAGAGTCTGTACATCTGCTGCCAATGCTCATTGAATGGCTTCTCCTCCTCAGTCTGTGGATCTAACAGGTACTTAATAAAGTGAGTAAAGGACAATCTGATACCTGCGGCGAAGGCTTCTTGAGCGGAGTCAGGGGGCTTTGAAATATTAGCATAACGGTGAAGCATTACAGAGCCAAACTGTCTGTAAAAATTCTCATTAGGCAGAGCAAACTTGTTTCGGAAAGCAGAAATAAGTCGTACAAAAGGATCCCGTACAAAAAGGAACTTAGTGTAATTCTTCAGTTTGTGATGCATCGAAGGACGAGAGAAACGACCAAACAGCCTCCAAAACTTGTTAAATGTCAGATGCAGAGTAGCATTGTGGGATAACGCTGATGGTATGTCTAGAGGATCCAGATACGGAGCTCCATCAGGTGCCTTCAGGCTCTGGCTGAGCACAATCATGACTCGTTTCCAGTTGGTACAGGCTACCTTCGGTACAAAGCAGTAAATAACACCATGATGATCATCCACAATGAGATGGTCCAGGGCTTTGCTTGGAATCTGGTCAAATGTCTTAAATTTTCCAGGGAAGTTGAAGCTGCTATTGGCTGAGCATAGTTCTCTTATTAAATGTCTACGATGTGCTTGACGCAGTTCGAGGTGTGTTGGAGAAGACTGTGTAAAAGTTTGTGTTCGGTCATGTTTTAGGTGAGTTGTGATGATGGTCAGGTTTGGTTTGACGGACCTGCTTGACTCTTTCCAGAGAAATGAATCCTCACTTATCCAGTGTCCAGAGGACATCATGTTTGTGGGAAATGCAGGAGATGATGGAGCCACGTGCAGATAAAAAGTCCCATCTCTCACGTCATCCCAGTGAACTATTATGAAGAACATGATAAATAATGTTCCCAACAGAAGGAAAAACTGCAGCTGCTTTAACATTTTCACTGGAAACTACTGAATGATGTGGAAACTATGGAAACTACCCAGCTGGAATATGTAGCATTATCATCTTTGCAATGAGTCGAGTTGAGAATTCGGGAGAAAAACACAAAATAAGGACATGTACATTACGGTTTCATTTCAAAATCTGTTCCCATAAAATATGATCCATCACTCACCTAAATCTAGTCTTCTTGTGCTCTACATTTCAGAATGTTCCACGTGCAAACTGTTTAGAGGGCAGGAATGCTTGAAGCTACATATGTAAACTCACAGTAGGGTGTGAACACAGGAGAAATGCTCCGCCTTTCAGCCAGAACTAAATCATATGCTGTTATTCCAGAGTTCAGCTCTCTTCCACAAATATTCACAGGAAACCACAGCTGAAAATAAACGGACCGGCTTGTAGTGTTGACTTCAGAATGACAAAAAATGACCACCAACAGCATTGTCACAAAATAACTGAGTTATTTTATTTCAAAATAAAATTGTGTACTCAGTTACAAAAATAACTGAACCCCTGGGATCAAGTGGCCTCTCATAGGATTTCAGTGGGATTGTTTTTACAGTATGTGAGAAGGAAGATACCAATTCAAACACATTTTTTTTAACTTTAAAAGGGAATTCGTTTAGAAAACATTTACATTTCCTTTTTTTAACTTAAACTTTAATTTCTTTATTTTCATAATTTTTTGACATTGTTTTTTTCTGAGTGATTTATTACTTTAAACATTTTTTTTGTATCTACATTGGCTCCCCCCTCCTTATTTACAGTATTTGATTATTTCCCTATAAGCACTATATTTTCCCCTGTTCATATAGGCTGCGTTCACACTGAACCGCATTAACTAGTGTGAGTCTCGAAATGTCCCGTTCACACAGCAGCTTACATTAGCATCTAAAAAAACTGAACTTGCAATGGGAGTCAAGTCCGTATCCAGTCGAGCTGTGAATTCATCCCTCAAATCTTCTTTAACCGACTGCAGCTTTTATGTTTGGGTGGAGAGCGGAACATTCGAGTCGTGCAAAGCACATAAAACTGACAGGAGCAGCTCCACTACAGTAACTGGATGTAAAACCTTCAGATGACACACAGCTCATATCTACATTATTGTAAGTTATACCTAAACCACACGTGAAAACCGCAATGCATATAGACACGTATTTGTGAGTGGCTCCTGTTCCGTTTACACAGCGTGAGCTTTCCATAAATGCGTTTATGAGTCCTGAAAATTTCCACGTGTCACTCCTGTAAATTACCATATTGTGTGTGAACATAAGTATATCAAGGACTCAAATTCAGGACTGACAACCATATTCTGCTGCCGTGTGAACGTGGCCTTATTTACGTCACCTATAATATTATAAATAAATATTATACATAAAATACTATAATATACTTAATGTCAACAATCATGCCAATAAAGCATTTCTGGATTTGAAAGAGAGAAATGCAATGATCCATGAATTTCATGGATTCACTTAAGACCTTGTTCCCTGTCAAGCCATATCAGACATTATTGTGGCTGTATTAATGTAAGTGATTATTAAATAAAGCCACATCTAAATGATTTAACTAGCCATATTTTCATGAGAATGCATCATTAAGGGGACTGGTTGACTTGAAGAGGTACAGAATAACATGACATGCTAAAAGGTTTAGATAACAGCTTCATGCTGTGGTATACTGATATAGTCTGTCACCTTTTCCAATGTAATATGCAAATTTTGATTATTTATCCAATAGTTGTACTAATACATCATTAAACAGTGATGTAACCTGATGTTGCTCAACACCAGACACACTCAGTTTCACTAAGATTGATCAGGGATTGGTTTGTGCCTGTGTCAGTTCAGTTGACTTTTTTCCAAAGTGACTCACAGCTGTTTTTACAGGGACAACCCCCCCCTCCCCACCCCCAGTATGTTTATATAATTCATTTTTTATTAAATAAATTAAACCATATTCATTTCATCAGTGTTGCAGGAGTTTACTCAGTATGAAGCCATTCTGAAACAACCTTTATATCCAAGCTTATGTACATGTTTATTTCAATGCTTTGGTTTTTTTTTTCAAATAAATTTGCATCAAATGTGAATCATCACTTCAAAGCAGAGACAAACTATATAAAATCTCTACTTAATATCTCAAGGTTTTTGAATTTTAAGATTTTCAACCCGTGATAATTATTAAATAACATTAAAATCATTTCACAACTTAGTCTCAGCTGTACATTTTAGTGCAAAAATAGATCATGTTCTCTTGTACAAGACACGAAAAAAAACTCAGACATAGGACTTTTTTACAGTATGTTTGTTTTTTTGCCGTGCTTCATTCTTTCTGTTAACATCGGCCATTCCTTTTTGTCTTAGGATTCCTTGGGCGGACTGCTGTATTGCCTGGATGCTGTAGGAGATTGCTGGAGTAAAAAACATCTCCTGGGCTAAACATTTTGTTGTTAACTTGTTGGCCTAAAACACTCCACAACCTGCCAACTTCATTTCACTATTAAAATAAAAGAACGTAGCTGAATGCAGAAAAACAAAAAATCACTCGCTGTACGTTCTTGTAGGTGTGCCGTCTCGTTTGTAATCTGAGTGATTTTGAGGGATGGTTGCTGGGGGCATTCCTGATCTCTAACTTCTCAGCTGCATTCTTCCTAAATTCATATTGACAAAATATCAAAATCTGCTAATTTTTAGGCCCATTTCACATCTACAGCATGAAAGCGACACATACTGATTTTGGCACCCATATTAAAAAACAGAAAATCTCAATTGTGATAACAGAGAAGTTCTGAATTTTCTAACAGAGATCACATCCAAATGCTAGCCTGAATAACTATTTGGCTTGAGTTTGGAAAACAGTGTGCGGCGGTGAAACTGGAACGGCTGTAGTTCTGTACCTGTAAAGTGAGAGACAGGGTGTTTCACTTTAGCTACTGGGGGTGTTGCAGGGTTTCCAGCACCACTGTTGAGTGGCTGGATCACGTTTAAAGCTGGTCTCACAAGCCGGTTGTCTGAGATGCTCTCCAAAGCTGGATATCTGGAAGGGTTCTGTCTTGGTTTTTGTACCTGCTGTGGTATGAACAGATCAAATTTAGCACCTTCCTAGATAATGTTACTTGAAATTGACAACTTGATGCTGATTTGATGCTCAATAAACATTTCTTATTATCAGTGTTGAAAACAGATGTGCTGCTTAAAGGGCACCTATTATGCCCCTTTTTACAAGATTGGTCTTGGGTGTCCCCAGAATGTGTCTGTGAAGTTTCAGCCCAAAATACCCAACAGATAATTTATTATAACGGCTAGAAAATGTAATTTTTGGGGTGTGTCTAAAAAAAAGAGTTGTTTTGGTGTGTATCGCTTTAAATGCAAATGTGCTGTATATTCCCGCCCCGTCTCTAGAAGAGGGTGTCGCGTATATGTCTCTCTACATTGCACAGCCGGTATTAAACAACAGCCGGTAGAAGCAACATAACTGAGAGCGAGAGAACCGGTGTTTAGCCGTACATATGGGAAGCCAATTGCACTGAAAGTGGGACGAAATAACAGAGCTCACGCCGCGGGACATTTTATCCTACCCGTCAGATTGTCCTACCAGGGTTTACTGCGCATGCGCACATCAATATTCCATCCTTTTTCTCATGCTAAATAACAATATTTAATTTATCTGCATTACTTTAAGGGTAGGTTTAGGGTTGTGGTAGGTGTAGACTTTAATAAACCATAATTTTACAGGTAGCATTTTTCGTTGTCGAATTGTACCCACTGTTTTAATGGGAGGTAGCAAAATCTGACAGGGTAGCACAAATCGACAGAACACCAGCCCTATGCAATGTGACAGCACACTGCATGAGAATCAAAACGGCAGGCCTAGTGAGACTGACTTGGTTTAAAGGGGATTAAAAAATGAGGAGTGGGTGGATTTTTATCATTGTGGGGTAGTTGTGTTCACACATTGCCAACACACATTTACGTCCAAACACCATGTAAAAGTGGATTTTGCATAATAGGTGCCCTTTAATATTTTTGTGGAAACAATAAATTTTTTCAGGATTCTTTGATAAATAGAAAGTTGAAAAGGACAGCATTTATTTTAAATAGATTTTTTTTTTGCAACAGTGTCACTTTTGATCAATTGAATGCATTCTTGCTGAATAAAAGTATTAATTTCTTTCAAAAAAATCTGATCCCAAATTTTTGAACAGTAGTGTATAATTACGCCAATTCAAAACTCTGAAACAACAGAGATGGAGGTACACATAGATGTGCTTATACCCTTTTGCTTGCTTCAGAAAATATGGACCGTTTCTTGTGCTGGTGTCTCTCAGAGAGCTCCATTCTGCCTTCCGATGTCTTTAAGTCCTGTTTTGACTGGGACCTGCCTCCATGTCTTGGTGGGTTTCTTTTGACCTCAGTCGACTCATCTGCCAAAGTAGAATCTAGACTGTCCATGCTCACTGAGGACTTGAGCCCTGAGGCCAAAGCCAGACCAGCCACTCTGGAGTTGGTCTCCTTTGCTAGGTGTGAGCGACGTTTTGCTGCAATGACTGAGATGCTCTTGGTGTCACTCACAGCTTCAGTAGGAGATATAGGAGTCGAATCCTTAACAGCACAAACCTGCTCAACGACAGTCAGCCACATTACAAACTACACAAAACTGACAAAATTCTGAATAGATTATTTCAAAATAGATTAAGATTTGGGAATGTACAGTTACATCAAGTTGAGTTCATGTTTACCTTTTTTATTTTATTTACCGATACTTTCGTTCTGGTAGTCAAAAGTGTGTCTTGTGAGACTATCTCACGTAAAGTCATTTGTTTACATGGTAAAAGATGAGATGATACTGTCAGTTAGGGTGGCTCAGTGTCTATGAGCACTTCTGTGCGTTTACCTTCACTGAAAGAGTTGGGCTAGAAGATAAGTGGTGCCGTCTCTGTGGCTTAAATTTAGACAGCGATTTGAAAACTCTGTTACTGTCACTATAATAAGGAAGATAGAAAATATAAAAAATGATGAAAGCATACTATATTCCAGATGAACATGGCAGTCTACTTTTCTTATTACATACTTTACCTGTCATAATCCAGCCCAGAGGAAGAAGAATCATGGGGATGTTTATCTAATAGACTGAACTTCCTGTTGTTCTGCTGTATTTTATCTACATCTTCTAAATCAGAGATCACATCAAGTCTCATTTGGCTGGCCATAATCATAAGGGAGTTATCCTGTATAAAAAGAAATGAAAACTTCAATTCAGCAAGGATGCATTTAATTGTTCAAAAGTGACAGTAAAGATTTAAAATCATGCTTTCCATAAAAATATTAAGCAGCACAACTGTTTTCAACATTGATAACAATAAGAAATGTTTCTTGAGCACCAAACCATCATATTAAAATGATTTCTGAAGGATCACATGACACTGAAGATTGCGATAATGGCTGTTGAAAATAAATTACATTTTAAAATATATTATAATTAGTTCTGTCAATCGAATAAAAAAAAAATCACTAATTAATCGCACATTTTTTTCTGAAATCAATCGCGATTAATACTACCTAACATTAACGTTTTAAAATATACTTTTATATTGCAATAATTTCACATTCAATCTTCAAATTAATGTAGAAACAACATAAAGACCGTATATTTTTAATATTTGTTTAAAGGCATCTTTTTTATGACTAAAGGTGAGTATCACTGATACCAATACTACTGATGTCTCTAGGAAATAGTTTTTTCCTAATTATTGATCCATGATTATGGCAATGTTGACTACTAACACTACAGTATAATTGAGAGCTATCAATTTTAGAATTTATTAGACTTTATTAAGTGAAGTTAAAACAATCTTCACATAAACCCATTATAATAAATGTCATATTTACCTGTGCCCTTCAGCAAGTAAGAAATATACAGAAATTGAATAAAGTTATCGAACACTAAAATCTAAATTAAATATAGATGAATCCTTAAAGCTACAAAAGTTATTGATTTCCTCTTTATTCTTTTGTTCTAGACATCACAGCAGCTGGGATATTAGGTTATTTGGCTGCTATTACTTTAAGAGCTGCCGCTGCTGAACGTGACGCGGATCTGACACACATGCTCATAGTTTCATTCTGCTTTAATATGAAATGATACAGGCTACAGCGCGCGCCGCCATATTTGTGTGTGCAATTAAAGAGCAAAAATCTTACTGACCCCAAACTTTTGAAATGTATATTTAAAAAGCAAATTAAAGGGAAAGGGAAATGAGGAAGAAAGGAAGAGATCAAATCCCTGATTTCCATACTTAATTCACAAAAGTACAGTGAATAAAGCTCTTGTAATTCCTCAGGTACACAAAGTCCTTGATCTGTGGACAGAATGAAAAAATATATTTTATATAATGTTTGTTTACCAAACGTCAGATGCTATAATCTGTCTCTCAGACATCAGCCCATTTCAGTGACCCACAACCTTCAATCAGAGCCTTCTGCTGGTGTATGATGTCATCACAGAGTGTCCGCTGCTGCTCATGGCGCTGAATGATGAAGTCTTTTGTTCGGAGAACGTTTTCTTTGCAGAGAACACCTGACTGGATTTCAGTTTTTTCAAGTTCCAGCTCATGAACCTTACAAAGCAATGTCAGAATGTCTCTCTGCTCATGGTTACTTATGCGTTTAGGAAGCAACTCCTCAATCTTAGATGACTTTAGTTTCATGTTCAATAATTTTTCTTCCAATTCACGCTGAAATAAAGGAAGAAACCAATAGGGAAAGAACAATAATAATTTTTAAAAAAATTAATACCACTTATTTAAACTGAGGTCATATAATGGCATGCTTAGAAAAAATTAAATATGAGTTTTATATGAAGTATACTTCTGTCACTGCTTGACATGTCATGTCAGATGTCCATTCGCTGTTATGGCTCATTCAAAAAATAGAGTCTTCATTATGTAATGAACTTAATTACTTTGAGCTCCATTGTCTTTCTCTGTTCAGCCAGTAGTGGGCCGATCTCCTCTCGAGCTGCTGTGACATACTGTGGCTCCTCTGGTCCACTCCCTTGCTCTTCCTCCTTGTCTCTGTCTGTTTTCTCTCCAGTTACCTCATCTCTCCCTTGCCAGGCACATGCTCGATCATGCTCCCAACTACCAGATGAGGAAAAGAGAAAGAGGGTTGATGTGAGATGAAAAAAGAAAAAGCTGAAATACTATAATTTAGGAGAGGAGACTACTGTATGTCTAGGAGTATGGTTTTAACATGGATGAAACGTTTCTTTTTTTTTTCTTTTTTACATTTTATCAATCATCCTGCAAAATATCAAGTGGATTTTGTTATAATGGGTGATGGTGTAGATTTTTAAGTTTAAGTAATGGAAACAATACAAGGTGGTAATGACACAAATAGAAACACTTTACCATTTTAAAACTATTAAAAATACAGAAAAAGTCATTGAGACATTTTAAAATGATTATATCCTTAAACACATTTTTCTTTAAAATCATACTAGGGGACAGAAAGGTTCCCCTAATCAGAGTTGTTTTAGTATATCGATAGTTTATTGATATTTAGAATTTCATTTTCATTTCAGTTCAAGTTTTAGTGATTTTTTTGTCATTTTTAAAACTTTGATAGTTTTTATTAGTTGTCTATATACTTTTTATAATTATTTTAATAAATGCTAAACTAGCTGTAAATGAGAAATGTTTCCTATATATGTATGTATATAATTTTAATTCAGTTAAAGGGATAGTGCACCCAAAAATGTTATCATTTTCTCACCATCAAATTGTTACAAACCTTTAAGACGTTCTGTCTTATAATGAACACAAACAAATACATTTTGAACAATGTTGGTAAACAAACAGTTGGTGGTAGACATTGACTTTCATAATATGGAAAAAAATACAATGGAAGTCAAAGTTCCTACCGTTTAACGTTGTGTACACATTCCTCCGTCAAAAATTTTCTTCTTTTGTGTTCAAAAGAATAAAGAAATTCATACAGTTTTAGAACAACATGAAGGTGAAAAGGTGAAAATTAAATGAATCATTTTTAGGTGAACTTGCCCCAACTATAACCCTGTCTCTAATTGAAGAATTACTGATGACTGGAACTCTGTCTGTATGTTTAAGTGTTTACTCTGAGATGGTGAGCAGATGTCTAGACGTGTCTATGTGGAGTTCCATATTGCAGTTCTCCAGCTCCATGAGGCTGCGTCTGATCTCCATCTGCTCCCTGAAGGCAGACAAGAGCTGCTCCTGCAGTAAAGCCAGCTCACCATGACTGTACTGCTGCACCTCAGCTAAAAACAGCCCATATAGAGAAACCAGATGGCAATCATAAAAAAAAATCTTACTTGCAGCTATCTATTTGAACAAACTACTAATTAACAACTCAAATAGTGAGTGTATTTCAGGTTAAAACTGGACTACTGTACCACAAATTATGTAAAACACAAATTGAGCAAACCTTGAATTTCACAAATGTCTGCTTTCTCTCCTTTCTGTTGCTCTTGACTCTGTTGGTCAATCTTTGCACGAAGTCGGTCGATTTCACTCCGCAGATCAGCAATAATGCGTGTATATTGCGCCAGGTGATATGAAACATTCATCAAATTACGTTTCACCTAGAAGATTTTAAAACAGAATAGCAGGAGAGAGACCTGGGCTGCATCTCAACAAAATTAAGTCACCAATAATAGAAAATCAGAATAGAACGATTACTTAAGGATCACGTGACACTGAAGACTGGAGTAATGGCTGCTTAAAACAAACTGTTTTAAAATATATATATAAAATTGAACACAGATATTTCAGTTGTAATAATATTACACAATATAATACTATTCACAATATAACTTGGTAAGCATAAAATACTTCAAAAAAGACATACAAATCATTAAAAAAACCTTTAAAAACTTACCAACCCCAAACTTTTGAATGGTAAAGGATTCTCATAAAGCCTAACTTAACTTTTCAGTGAATCTATTTTGGTGTTAACTTCTTCAGTGGTTTATTTGTCAAATATTGCATTAAAGTTTTTACACTTTATCCAGTATTGGTTTAATAAATCATCTGGTTCTACACTCTAAATAATGCTGGGTTTTTTCAACCCAACTTTGGGTCAAATATGGACTAACCCAACTGTTGGGTTAAAAAACTCATTTAAAAATGCAACCAAAATTTAACCCAACAGTTGGGTTAGTCCATATTTGACCCAACATTGGGTTGAAACAACCCAGCATTTTTTAGAGTGTAAAAACTTAGCATGTATGTTTTTTACCTTTATTTTCTTATATTTTTGGCTTTGTCGGCATAAACCAGCGTATTTCTTGACTCTTCAAACTTGGTGCTGGCAGGACTGATATGGGTTATCATGACTGTGCGACTGTTTCCTCCTAAAGCATCCTAAAATCCACATCAAAACACTGCAACTGTGTGACAACTGTAAAAACGTAGTCTTCTTTTAAGGAGTTGTATGGGACTTGTTTTTCCTCATAATTCTGAGGTTATACTGTATCTCACAGTTTTTTTCTTTCAGTTCTAAGAATTTGGAATATAAACTTAACTTACAATTCTGTGAAAACAGTTATATCTTACAATTTGGACTTTTCTTGCTTCCAATTTACAAGTCAGACTTAAGCTTATTTCCATTACTGAATAAAAAAAATCTACTTTTTACTAGCAATTCTGGGTTCATATCTTGTAATTCTGAAAAAAAAGTCTGATTTGTGAGATATAAACTCATAATTGTGAGATAAAAAGTCGCAATTACTTTTTTAAAATTCTGTGGTGGAAATAAGCTTCCACAGATGTTGCTAACCTTAAGAAGTCGAGTGAGTTTGCTGTCTCTGTAGTTGACAAACTGAGCAACTTTCCCACCCTTCTCACTCAAGGCATTGATGCAGTTGGCCAGTGCTAACATGGAACGGTTTATATGTGCTCCTTCCTTCATTCTCTTTCCTCTATTTTGAGTCTGAAAGAAGAGAACATGTGCTTTAGAACTTGACAAACAGTATGACTGTTGGCATTCAATTATATGTAAGAATGTCTGAATTTAATGATGGGTGATGTTTTGGCTGCCATATGAGATGTAACATGCTCAAATTCCTTCATCAGTCTCATATTATATATAAATAATGAAGGACAGAAGAGCTTAAATATTCATTTCGGTGAAAGATGAGAAAGGGTGCTGAACTATAAAATCTGGCATCCCTGAGGAATTTGAAAGCTTGCGTTTCCAATTCAGCACATCAACACACAGCATGTACCTGTGATGCTCGCTCAGTTCCTGAACAAAGTCTACCATGAATAGGTTTCCCACCCTGACCTCCTCGTTGATATCCTTTACACGACTCTTTTGCTTGACTGTCACCTGTGGTGCAAACACAGCAGGAGACACACACTCAGACGACAGTGTGCCAATTTGAGGTCATGTACATGGTTAGTGTGTGTGTGTGTGTTCTCGACCTGAAGTATAGCATGAGAGCGAGATGATGTCTTGTTAGCAGCTGTTGACTCCTGGGTTCTATGTTTATTCCCTTTGGTCAAAAGAGCCATTATCTGAAATCACAGGCAAACACCAGGTTCAGAAGGACATCATCCTTTTTTGGAGACGTTATAAGGACTAGACAGGCCAATTGTGCGAAATGAATGGACGGCAAAGATGGCCACCAACTGGAATGAGACTGTGTACCTCTTTAGCATTACATGTAGAGAATTCAGTGATGCCTGCAATTCGTATTTCCCCTTTAGCATCCTCACGCAGCTCAAGGTATCCAGAAGATGGATTTAACAGATCTCTGATCATCTCATTATAAATCTGCAAATAGGTTGTTTAGTGTTGAATGCATTCAGGATGCACTCCATTTGTAAAGTGCCAGACAGACAGTAACAAACATGATGCAATATTTTTGAATATCTACAAACAATAAGACTGACCTCTATATATGACATATAAACACTGCAATCCAAGTCCTCAGTGCTGTCTTCAATGGCCCTGAAGAGATCATTGAGTGTTCGGATGTAAATGCCAGGCTCAGAATCTAACCCTAACATAGTGTATGTCTTCCCAGCTCCTAAAAAATGAAAATGTGAACACAGATATTTTGGTTAGTTTACTTTCGCTGCTTAGTGTCTGTGATCAATTTAAAATTAGCAATTTTTCATCCCCTTGGGTTCAGAATTGTCTGTTTTAGCTAAGAATTTTTTATTTAGGATAATCATTATTGGGTATTGGAATGTACAGTAACACTAAACAGAAAACTTCACATCAACATTACCCGTAGGTCCATATGCAAAGACTGTGGCATTATAACCAGCAATCACACAATCAATAAGATTTTTTGTTGTTGCCACATATACATCCTCCTGAAATAAAGAAAATGTAAATAAAATTGAGGTCTTAAAACTAAAGACTTTGATTCAAGAAACTGCACATAAAATTCTAAGTGAACATGAGGCAATGATCAAGGATCACATGACCTACAAAAATGTAAATAGTTACACACCTGGGTGGCAGTATAATCGAATGCCACATCAAACATGTATGTTTTTTCACATGAGCGGTTGACCCTCAGGACATTGTCAGAGTCTTCACAGGGGTCCATCAACACCACCATCTGAAGATTTGAGAATGAGTAATTAGACATGAGAATTAACTCCAAATATTAGATCAGTTCTGCAATGACTAAACATTAACTTAACTCTTTTCCTTTTGAAAGAACTCATATTTATAATTTAAAATAACTGTTTTCTACTTGAATACTGTTTTAAAATGTGATTTATTCCTGCGATAGCAAAGTTGAATTTTCAGCAAAATATCTCATTATCAATGTTAAAAACAGTTCTGCTGCTTAATATTTTTGTCCATTTATTATTCAAAAGAATAGCATTTATTTAAAATATGTAACAATGTTAAAGGCTTTACTGTCACTTTGAAATTTATTGCATTCTTGTTGTATAAAAGTATAAATTGTTTAAAAAATAGAAAAAAAAGACTAACCCTAAACTTGTGTACATGGCAAGAAAAATCTTTCATGTTGTGCTTTTGGACCTGTTTTATTTTTTAAATGGCAGTTGTGTTTCAACTTTCCTTCCCTTAGAAAAGTCTCTGAGAACCTGACACCTACATCTGGAGACACCTGACAAAGTCCTCTGCTCTTAATTGGCACCTTTCCTTTTTGGCAAACCTCTAGAATGACACATTCTTTTGTAATTTTTAAGTGACATCTCTTCTTCATCATAAGGTGTTTGTAAGGTACACCCTCCCTAATCAGCAAGATTGATGTGGTTTGGAATTTAAAAAATATGCACACAAAGACTGTGGCATTTGAGAATCCCAAGACATCAAGCGAAAGTAAAGACGACAGTAAACCTTATTTACTGACTGTAAACAGGATTTACTGAAGATGAAAGGGAGGATTAGGTCTTTAGACCATCATTCATCATGACAGGTTCTGAAACAGATTCCTAACCAGGAGTTGTGAATGTTATGTGTATGTTTCCAAAATCTGTAATATTTACAAAAATATATAGGGGAGACCAGGGTGTTTTGTCACATGGCTTTATCTTCGTAACTAGGTTTTAAGTCAAAAGTCATAATTAAATCATTTATAATTATTTCATAAAGGAATCATAAATAATGCTGGACATGTGTCTAAATGTTTTTTTTGTGTTTGTTGTTTATTTTCCCTTACCTGACTGTCAATCTTGTGAGCCACTGTGGTTGCACCCTCCTCGATCTCTGCATCGTTCAGTGGTCGGATGCGTAGAGCAACCTTGAATCAGTGCACATCATTTATTTTAAAAAACTTTAAATAAATCTACCTTCACCCTATTAGGTGCATAGAACATTAACATTCCTATTATTAGAATGCAATGAAATTCTGATTTATGTGACATACTATTTGAATCTATAAGAACAACTGATCTGTTAAGCACTATAGGAGACTGGGGTTTGCTGTCACATATGGAAGAATTCACAAGAGTTCAGCAACACTGAGGTATACTGCACCAATTTTTTAAATAAACATCAGCTGTAACTGAAAGTTTGAACTGTGTTCTCAGGACAAGGGTATGTCAGGTCAGGGCAAGTTGTCACATGGTTTATATATTTTAAAATATTATAATTAATTACAAGCTCTGATATCCAAAACAATGGTTTAACATTTTTGCACTGTAAGTTGGTAAGATTGTTTTTTTAAATGTTTTTGAAAGAAGTAACCAAGACTGCATTTATTTAATAAGAAAGAGTAAAATGAGTAATTTTGTAAAAATATGATTATTATTTAAAATAACTTTACATTTTAAAATATATTCAAATAGCAATGTAATTTATTCCCTAAGTCAAAGCTGAATTTTCAGCAGCAGTTTACTCCATTCCTTCAGAAATCATTCTAATATACTGCTTTGGTTTTCAAGATTTGGTTCTCTTTATTATTAGAAATGTTGAAAACAATTATGCTGTTTCATATTTTTGTGGAAACCGTGATCTATTTTTTTCTTCCTTGTGGTTTCATTATTTTGCCAATAAATAATATGGTTCCCCTTTGACAACTTACCCCATACAGAAAAGACAATTAATTAAAAATCACAAACTTTTTATATGATATTTTTGTAGCCATGACTTTAATGTGTATGTATGCAAAGAAGATTGACTATCAATCTACTATACAAACACACTGAATGTATAATATAAACCACAAATGTGAAATCTAGCCTCAGTCTGCCTATGTAGTGACTTAATGAATGCTACTATAAAGTGTTAACACTTGTTTTCATTTTAAAAGACAATAGAAACGTTTTGTTCATTTGCTGACGCTCTCTTGTCCCATAGGTGCCACATTATCATGCATCTCTAGAAGAAGCCTGTAAATTTTCGCCCAAGTAATCTTGACAGGTGTTTAACCTTTACTATTGAATGAACTGTGGTGCATTAAAAGATTGACAGCCTACTGTGAGCTGATGGTCCTTCCACTCTCCTGGCAAATCCTTCATCTTTTTATTCCCAAATTACTCCAAACTTGTGCTGTATCAAAGCCAGTTTTAACAGACAAGATCAAAATATGCCTTGGATAGAGCCACGCTAGAATATACTGGTGATTTACCGGGTTAGTTAATCTTCTTGGTGGCTGGATAATCTCATTCTGAGGCAGGACTGTGTGCTGGAGGTCCCCTGTGGAGGTCCTGAAGTCACCAGCGGACTGTTGTTAACGGTGATAAAACCCCTAGAGGTGTTAAACTACCCAACGTGTTCCAACCATGCTGGGACTGTGTCAACCCATGCTCTCAAGAGAAGCTAAAAGAGTATTTTCATCAGTCCAAATCATAGTCATCCTCGTATTTACTTAGGAGTAAACGAGTGTGAAGGATTTAACAAGTGAAGGATAAAGGTTAAACTGTGTTTGTGCCTCTTTAAACCAGTCAAGACATTTGTAGGAAACTGTTACTGTTGCTATGGAGAGAAGTACACATTCGGTTACATTGGTAGGTTTTTGCGCCAAAATGAGTCAGCCCAACTAATAACATGTGTCATATTTTGTCGTTTTCTTATGATAATTTGCCCGCATGTGCTCTCTTGGTTAATTTTATTATGGGCCTTTTATCAATGTTATTAATGTCTCTGGATTAATGTGCTATAGCAGGGGTTCCCTTCTTTTGTAGTATGAACCCATAAATTATATAGTGAGTTATTAAGTGATGTTTATAGCCAACTCTGAACCGGGCCTTTCAGTGCCACTACCCGTTTGAGGTGAGAACACAGGAGTAAAACGGCTCAAAACATATGCTATAGAATCTAGCGAACGTGTTAGGAGTCGCCCAGCCGGCAGCTCTACAAATATCTGTTAGCGAGGCACCACGAGCCAGCGCCCAGGATGATGCGACATCCCTAGTGGAGTGAGCATGTGCAGAGCACAACTTGTGCTTCATAGGCCAAGGTGATGGCATCCACTATCCAGTGGGCCATCCTCTGCTTGGAGACAGCTTTCCCTTTCTGCTGTCCTCCATAACAGACAAAGATCTGCTCTGAGGTCCTGAAGCTTTGAGTTCTACCAACGTACTGTCGCAGTGTGCGTACAGGACAGAGCAAAGCTAGGGCTGGGTCTGCCTCCACCGAGGGCAGCGCTTGGAGGTTCACCACCTGATCCCTGACGGGAGTGGTAGGAACCATGGGCATGTAGCCGGGCTGGGGTCTCAGTGTTGCACTGAAGTCAGCCGGCCCAAACTCAAGGCACGATTCGTCGACCAAAAAAGCCTGCAGGTCTCCTACCCTCTTGATCGAGGCCAATGCAGCCAGGAGTAGGGTTTTCATGGAAAGAAACTTCAACTTGACTGACTCCAAAGGCTCGAAGGCAGCAGTTTGTAGGGCTCTTAGCACCAATGCTGAATCCCAATAGGGTAAGGAGGGGGGCATAGGAGGATTTAACCTTTTGGGCCCCCTAAAAACAGCCTACTCTCCAACCCTTGCTGCAAAAAGGAAACCACAACCCCGATTGGGCATCTCCGGGGGTCTTCCCAATGAGAAGAACACCACTCAACGAACAGGTTCCACTTCAAAGCATAGGCCCATCTCGTGGACGGTGCTCGTGCTGAAGCAAAAGTGAGCGCTACCTCCTGGGGTAGGTTACCTAGAACCTCTGCCTCCCGTCCAGGGACCTTACATGGAGTTTCCACAGGTCCGGACACGGGTGCCATAGGGTGCCCCGTCTCTGAGAAAGCAGATCCTTCCTCAGAGGAATCGGCCAGGGCGGGGCTGTTGCGAGGAGCATGAGTTCTGGGAACCGGGTCCTGTTGGGCCAATATAGAGCCACTAACAAGACCTGCTCCTTGTCCTCCCTGATCTTGCACAGTGTCTGTGCAAGTAGGCTCACTGGGGGCAACGCATATTTGCTCAGGTCCCGGGGCCAGCTGTGTGCCAGTAAGTCCATGTCAAGCGTTGCCTCAGTTAAGGAGTAGAACAACTGGCAGTGGGTGGTTTCTGGAGATGAAAACAGGTCTACCTGAGCACCTTCGAACCATCTCCAAATCAGCTGAACCGCCTGGGGGTGGAGTCTCCACTCCCGTGGGATTGCTGCTCATGACAGCTCGTCGGCTGCCCGATTGAACACTTCTGGGATATGGATGGCACAAAGGGACCTCAGATGCTTCTAACTCCAGAGGAGGAGGTGTCAGGCGAGTTGCGACCTGCGATGGGAGCATAAACCAGTCACAGTATTGTCTGAGCGGACCAGTACGTCCTTGCCCCGAAGGCGCCTTCTGAGACAGCACACTGTCAGCAACTCGAGGCAATTGATATACCAATGCAGTTGGAGACCCGTCCAGACCAGCCCAGCCAGTGGTCGAAGCATCTGTGAACACCACAGCATGCCTGGATACCTGTTCCAGGGGACTCCTGCCCGAAGAAATGAAGGATCCAACCACGGACTGAAGATTCTGCGACAGGCAGGTGTAATCTGAACCCCATGAGTGCCGACAGGACAGCCCCAAAAGGGCAGGACCTTGTACTGATATGCCCGACCCTCGAAGGTGAAACGCAGGAATGGCCTGTGTCGCGGGAGGATCAAGAAATGAAAGTACGTGTCCTTCAGGTCGATTGCTGCAAACCGTCTTGGGGACCGATGCATCGAAAAAGCTTTCTGCGTCAACATTTTTGGTACACAACAAACAACAAAACAACACAAACAAAACATCTCAACCGGCCTCATCCGGGGGGGGAGTGGTACAGTCACATCTCAATGACGCAGTGCACTCCATATCTGGGTCGACCGTCTCGGGCCTTCGGACACTTGCGCTTGCACGCCAGGTTGGCGGGGCCGGACGGGCCGGGCGCCCGCCGCGACCAGCTCCACGACATTGCCTTGGGGAAGTTCATGTAGAACCGCCAGGTCAGGACCACCCTCGTGTAGGTCCCTCAGGGCTTTGGGACTTCGCCCTCCGATGCAGCAATTGACATCTGGTCGTCAGGGGGGGCACCGAAGGATATGGGTGGTACAACCTGTCCAGCAGAAAGACCAGCGTGTTCCTCCGGCAGCCCCGCCGGTTGCGGAGTGCTTGAGGGGTGAGGAATATCCTTTGGAGAAGCCCTCACAGTGATCCTCAAATGACCTCTGATACCACCGGAAGTAGCGATGCCCCGGGTGCCGGGAGGAACGCTAGATCACGGCAGAGGCAGAGGGACTACGTCCCGTTTGACGTAACGGAGTCTTTTATGCAACTCCAAAATGGGCATGGCCCCACAAAGAGAACATGCACCATCCACAAAAGTTTCCTCAGCATGGTTAATGCCCAGAGACGTGAGGGAGCGATTGTGACCGTCCTGAGGCGCCAGGTAACGACCACATCCAGAAACGCACGGGTGATAAGACATCTTTAAAAAGGTGCGATCACCTGTGTTGCTCTTTTAGAGATTGCTCTTTTAGTGCTGAAGCACGCAGGGGAGCTGGCCACCGCACACTCTTGGTGTGGCTGTCTACAGGGAGGATCTTAATCTTCTTTCCTGTGAGACAGTGACCACCGCTGCTGACAGACATTACATCCGCACTCGCTGCAATCACCCGAGAGGAAGGAGAGCAGTAGTGATGCACCACTGCTCGGCTCCGAAGTGAAAAGATGAATGAATGCGATGCACCTGCTGCCTCTTATACCCACACTTGCTTGGTGTGGCAGCCAGATGCAGATGCCAATGCCCATTGGCTCGTTTAGTTACACTCAAAGTGGATTGGTCTCTCTGGCGAGAGTCCCAATTCGTCGGTTACCGACGTGACGTCGAAAGTGACCGACTGAACGGGAACAACAGTGCTTTCCGTGTAGGTCTATTCTAGATCTCCGAGAGGAATGATCTCTTCACTGATAAAGAACTCGATGGTTTCCTCTTCCCAGTCCTCCACATTACTGTCCAGTTCATCTGTGTCCACACCTGAGAGATGATAATTCAATAATATATACTAGATATATTGATGTAGTGAGTTAGGATGATAGAAAAAGAATAAGGGGAATTTTTTTAAAAAAAGGACAGTGTTTGCACCCCTTGAGCTGAAGGCGCAGCTCCCTGTGGTTGTAAAGATGAATGGCCACTGTCTTTGTTACCGCCTGTATTCTTCCATCATCAACGACGTTGATACACTAACTCCTGCTCAAGAGCATTAGAAAAACATTGATAACATAAACGTTGTAACATTATTAATGGAAATAATAATATGTAAATGATGTGACAACGTCTTGGTCAGTCTAACGTAGTACACATCGCAAGACTTTTTTTAATTTTGTTTTACCCTAAATAGAAAGCAAGTTGAAAGAATAGAAAATAATAGAGACCGGCTCTGTTAGAGGGTTCTTTTTATAATAAATAAAAAGAAAACAAGTAGAGAATAGAAAAAAAATAGAGAGCGCTAGGTCAGAGGGTCAGATGGTTTTGAATAAAAAGAAAAACAAGTAAATAACAATATCGAATGAGGAGTACTAGTGTTAGAGGGTATGTGTAAATGAAAGAGATCTGTTATTGACGTTTCTGCAAGATGGTATTTGCTAATATATAGTAAATGTATGTAAATCAGAGCCAATGATCAAAGCAATGAAACAATGTTATTTTAGGAAAAACATTAAATAAATAATGAAAATACATTTAAAAGTAAATGAATATAATGAAGATAAATAATAAGTAAAACGATGGGATGGAATTAATTAATTAAAATTAAAAAGGACAAAACATGCAATGGAATTAGTTACATTTCTATTGAAGATTATTCTGGGAATTGATTTTTATATCTCATTAAAACAGAGTATTATTAAAGAATATCCTGCTAAACACCTTCACTCAGTCATTACGAATTACGATCGAAAAAACAACTGACCTTAGAAGCCTTAGACTGGCTCAGTCTGTCCTTTTGCTCAAAGATTTTTGAGTACTTCTTGAGGTCCTTCTTAATTGCCTGTTAAAATAAGGAAAACACTCCATGTTAACATTTTTTATGGGTGAGGCTCTTATAATGCAAAATAGTGTGTAGAGGTTACAAATGTAAACAGTAGAAAAGGCCATCACCTTTATTTTCTCTTGACTGAGTAATGTAGGAGGGCATGGTCTCCATAGCAACTGGCAGAATGTGTCTTTGTTGTTCTTTTGCACAAGACGTCCCTGGAACGTCCAAAGCCAGTATGCATTGTCCACCTATATACAGAGTACATAAATGTATGCACAGCAAATAAAAAAAAAAGCTTTATGAGGATAAGCATAAAGTAACTTGAGGAACTGAACATGTTAATGAACTGACCTTGTGGCTCCACCAGGAAACAGAAGTCACCACATATCTGCCTGTAGGGTCCCATTCCACATCAGAGGCCATGTAATGCTCCACGATATACATAATGGTACAATCCGACGTGTCCACAAATACAAGAGCTCCATTCATACTGCACAGAAAAAGAGAAATATCACCAGTATGAGCCAAGCAATAAAGATAAAGAAACAACAACTTCGAACAGTAATAGACGGAAATAATAATAAGAATCTGTCCAAATCAGCATATTATGATTTCTGAAGGATCATGTGACACTGAAGACAGGAGTAACGATGCTAAAATTCAGCGTTGCCATCACAGGAATAAATTCCACATTAAGTTATGTTAATATAGAAAATAGTTATTTTAAACTGTAATAATAATCCACAATATTATTGTTTTTACTGTATTTTTGATCAAATAAATACAGCCTTGATGAGCGTAAGAGACATCTTACCTCAAAAACAAAACAATATTACATAACACCAACTTTTGAATGGTATTTGCAATTTAAATATAGTTATGTCACACCAATTTTATAATATAATATATTAACTAACCTCCGCAGTCCTGCCAGTACCATGAACTGACCTTGAGGACTCCAAAAGATACTGTTGGCCTGCTGGTTATCAAACATCTCTGGAAAACCACAGAATATTCACAAGAATGATTTTATTTTGAATACCAAATTCATTAGGATAATATTACTAACATAGATTTACATAGTATTAAATATACAAACTTAGATTTAATCTATAAAAACTTAAATTTTGAGAAAGATTGGCACTTACTGATGAGATCAATCTTGCCGTTGCTTTTGACGTGGTAAAATGAGGCATTTATTCTGGGTGATTTTCCATGCAGTACTGCAAACCTACCGCCGTTGGGTTCCCAGGCAAATCCAATGATGCTCTCTTATAAAGATCAGATGTTACATTTAGTCCAATATACTATTAAATGCTCTTTAAGGCCTTTAAGAAAATTTAAGGTCTTGGTTACCTTTCATCTCTACCACATCAACAGGAACCTGTTTCTAGCTCATCGCCCCCTTTATTCTAGACTCACCCCCTCCTCTCTCCCCTTAACAACGGAAAATCTCAAAGTTTGTGACGATACCCTATTGAAGAACAGAAAACAAATAGGGGAAATATGAAAACAAGTGATTAAGTCTTATAAAGACTTTCTACACACAAACACACACACACACAAACCAACACACTTGTGTTCCTCTGGGTGTTCGGTCCACCTTCACACACAAGTAGTCACCCTGCCGTTGCCAGTGAAGCTTGCAGTCCACCACGTTGAAAAGATTCCGCACCCGAATCTCTAAATGGGACAGGAACTGCATGAGCGTTACCCTGGCTGGAATGTCCTTGTCTTCTGGGACCCAAAAAGCAATAATGTTGTCTCCCGGGGACCAAGAAATATCTCTGTCGAACAGGAAAAATTTTTTTTGGGTTGCACTTTACAATAACCAGACTCCCTGATAACAACGATTTCCAAAATAACAACAACTGAAACAAAAATATATACAAAACCTATACAGACATAATTAAAACAGTAAATTTACTAAACATTTAACACACACACACACACAAAACACCACACACACACACACAATAAGAATAGTATCATATTATTAGTAACTATAATAACTATCTAATAACTAATATTTATCTCCATGGTACTAAAATAAATCTGAGATGAATTATGCCATTCTACAATACAGCAGATGTTTGTTAAGACTTACTTTATTCCACTTATTTTCAAACTCTTCTTATCTAGCAGACTCATTGACTGGAAGAAATTAACAAAGGTATTAATAAAAATTACAAGAGTAAATGCAACAACTACATATTAATTAAAGATAACGCCTTACTGGGGTTTCATAGATGCTCAGAGTGTCTTGTGTCATTCTGGCAAAGCACTTTCCATCTGGACTCCACCTGTGAGAGAACCAATTTAGAAATTCTTATTATCTGAGTGAAAGGTACATAAACACGAACAAAGGCTAATTAAAACACTCACTTAAAAATATGCCAGTGTGCCGAACTCTCACAATGGAAGCCACGCTTTTTCTGTCCGGTCAGGATGTCCCAGATGATAATGGCCTGAGGGTCCTCTTTAGTGTCCATCAGTGGGCTGAAAGTCACCACATACCTGACGAACATTTTTAATGTGTTATTCACATGTGTGACTCTGTAATAGCTGCTCTCGCTCTCTTTCTCAGGTGTTTACCTCTCGCATGGGGAGAAGTCAATGAGAGAGACACCCTGGTGGCTGAATCTCTGTATCTGCTTAAACTTCTCTCCACCCCACAATGCAATTCCCCGCTGGTGAAAGGTGGCCAGATATGTCCCTTTGAGTGACCAACGCACGTAAGTCTCTGTCCAGTGTAAATAATGTAAGGATACCGCATTTATTTGCTTGGTAGAATGACATGACAAAGTAGTCAAAATTAAGTGTAGACATCAAAAAATGTAACACTTTTGATCACTAGGCTTGCAATTAATACTGTAAATGAAACACTGTGGATGAGCAATTTGAACATTACTATTCCACCAATCGATGTCTAGATGAAAACCTCTAGAGCAAATATCAAATCTTTATCCTTTCAGAAAAACTGGGTTTTGAACACTTACAAGTTTAAAGCAAATCCGTTTTGTTATTGTTTATTAAATGTTAAAGAAATGTTTGTTCATTTAAATAAACCAAAATAAATAAATATTAGATTA
The DNA here is from genome assembly GCA_018155175.1 of Sinocyclocheilus anophthalmus. Taxonomy (NCBI): domain Eukaryota; kingdom Metazoa; phylum Chordata; class Actinopteri; order Cypriniformes; family Cyprinidae; genus Sinocyclocheilus; species Sinocyclocheilus anophthalmus. The sequence goes on from JADLZN010004106.1 coordinate 113,006, forward strand.
AAAAAAATATTACTTAAAAAAACTAAAGTTAGAAATGTGGCTTAAAAACAATTATTAAGTGCTAAAATAACTAAAACTGAAAAAAAACATAAATAAAAATAAAAAGAAAAATACAGAAAAAAGAAAAAAAATTAAAACTAAACTAATGACACATTCGAATTCTAATTTAATAATATAGCATAGAATAATACTAAATAATACTAACACTAAAGCAATCTAAATACCTAATATAATAACTATATTAATTATTAAATAGTAAATAAAGAATACTAAAATAACCCTGAAGCCTGTTTGAAAGGAAATGTGCTCACAGCTCTCTCTTCAACCAGGATTGGCTCCTTCGAGTCATTGGAAAATATGGCAGTTTGCTCTCCTGATTCATAGATTACACTGTATTGATCACGACAGTCTGGATCCTCAAGCCAGTGCCTCATGTTGCCCTGGTAAACAGTGGCAGAAAATGATGTAATGCCATTGTCATTGGCTAAAAACATAACAAGAAAAAAAAGAAAAAGCCAAACTCGCACACCCATAGTCCTATAATCTTGAAATGTCTCATTCCTGGTGCTTTACAATACCAAGTTTTTAAGTATAAAGACAATGCAGGCACAGATCTTTAAATCTTTTAAGCTAAGCTTGATTTTTTTTTCTTCCAAATAACAGAAGCAGAAGTATGTACAAAGCCTTTAAATGGCTGTTTTTCAGGGGGTTTCCCACTGGTCACTGATATTCATGTACCTGAAAAACACACAGATAAATGCTGCGTAAGATCTGAATCACTAGTGAACCTCAATATTTGTATAGTAACAGAAAGCTGTATTTTTTTCAGCTTGCGAAAAACAGTCATAAGCCATTCATAACCAGTTATAATCTTCCAAACATATGAAACCCTCTGAAAACATACTTATCAAAATCGGTGAACAGATTGACTCTGAATGTGTGCTGTTTGTCCAGCTTTGTCCAGAATCTGCATTCTTAACAGCTTCCAGAGCCTGGTTTGGGGAGGCGTACTCCAGAAAGATATACCTGCTGAGAACATTTCACATTTATCACCAAATCATGGTCTATAAAAGAAATCTGAATCATTGCAATCATAGTTAATAGTTTTATCTGAAAAAATGTAAAATTCAACTTACCCTTTTGTCGTCCCAGCCACTTCAGGGTAAAAATTATTAGTGATTTTTCCAAACTTGGAGAAGATTTTATGGATCACATTTTTCAGTTTCTCCACACGTTCAGGCCCCACCTGGGGAACGCTGTCCACCACGACCACCGAATCGATCCCATCAGCCTCCAAAGGTCTCTCCCTCAAAACATCCTCCAACAACTCTGCACAAAACGACAGATAACGTAATCACTCACAAGTAGAAATTGGGCTACTGGAAAACAAATTATACAAAACATTATATTTAATACCTGCGTTCAAATTTAAAATGTGATGTTTTATAAAATAGATCCTACGATTGCCGTACAGTAGAGTTTAGCCTCAGTAGAGAAAATAAAATATATAATTTATTAGAAATTATAATAAAAACAGTATATTTCTCAAAAGTGTAAAAATAAAAAACAAACTTAAAACTGTTACCTAATATGACAATTAACGGCTAACCTAATGAATAAAAGTAATTTTAAATTCATATAATTAACAAGGAATTAATGGTTCAAGTAAAGAACATTTAGGTGAAATATTTTTTTCTAATGTTTTATTATTTAATGGTTTTATTATATCATGTTAAAAAATCATCAGTTGATGTCTAATCTACAAATAATAAAACATATTGTATTCAATTTCAAATGAATATTTTTTTGAGAAAATTCATTGTATTTGGTGGAAACAATGCAAAATATTTGCAAGGCCCGAAAGTAGCAAAAAACAGAACTGAATTAATATATATATAAGATATATATATATTATATATGTATATATATATATCTATATATATATTATATATTATATAATAAATGACAGTGTGCCCAAAATATGACAGGATGCATATGACACATATTTTGTGCTTGCTGTCAAATTATCAGAAATTGTCCTTTTATTCTTAGCGCACAGAAAAACACAATAAAGTAAGATGTCATTATATTATTGCTCAGGGATTTTTTTTTATAGCAGTTTACCGTATCCTGCATTTGACAAGCTGGAATTGTTGAGTATGATGCAGTGTGTTTGCTTTTAGTTACACAACTAGTAGAAATGCGTCAGATAGTGTTGATGCTGGCTGCCTCTTGACTGCGCAGTTAGGAACTCTCAAAGCGTGTGTGCTGTAACCATGCGAGTGAGTGCGAGGCGGTTACGCTATTCAAGAACATTAAAGTGCGCCGGATTTGCGCATACTCCGCTAGAAGCGTCAACGCTGCGCGCCGTAAACGCACAGGATGTAGTTTCTTTTGTGTCATCTCCTGCACGCCGTACGGAGCGAAAGTACAGTAAGTGCAGCTCACTTTTATATCAAGCTGTTTTAAATGTGATACATGGGTGTTTTGTTTCCTTATTGTAGTTACGTTCAGAGTGAAGATGCTTTTCCACTTGCTTTTTAAAGTCTTGTTATACAAGACAGTTGCAAACGTTTGAATCATTTCTCTATACTTACGTACCCTGTTGTGTCAAGGTAACTTATATAGGTAACATATTTTATTGTTGCTACTTCCAGTGTGATTTGACCGAGTACTACATTAAACAGCCTTGTCCTGTTTGGAGAAACTATGTGCTGGTGATCCGGGGACTTTGATATCATGGACAGTGACTGCTTATCTTTGCTGCCAGCGGTCTGCCTGGTCCTGGCCGACCCAAAGCAGTCTCCACCTGATGACACCTCTTTAGAGAAGCTGCTTGATTGGTTCAAAGAGCTGCACAGCCAAAGTAAGTAACCTGGGATCAAATGTATATTTTTTTGATGAGTTGAGAAGTTTTGGTAGAGTAATATATTGTAGTGTACTTGTAGTGTATCTATAGGTAACTAGTATGTGTTTCTTCAGGTAATGGACAGGTGCTTTTGCAGCATGAGCCGTGCCTCTTGGAGTTCATTTCCAATGTTTGTACGTCTAAAACGACAGATCCTGCTATCTTGTCTTTCACCATCAAACTGACTGGACTTCTGGCTGCCACAACGCAGGGGTTCCACTTGCTTGATGTGAGACAGTTTCCACGATATTTTTACAACATCAGTGGCAGAGTGCTCGCTCAAATTAATGTCCATATAATATATATATATATATCTATATATATATATATATGTGTGTGTGTGTGTGTGTGTTTGTGTGTGTGTATATAGATATAGTATCTATCTATATATATATATATATAGTATAATATATATATATATATATATAAAATAGATAGCCATTTCTACCCAATAAATATTTTTCAGCTTGAAAAAATATGAAAAATATGTAACGTCCATTTTTAAGATTATATTAATTTACATTTAGTTTTGCTGAGGGCCTCTAGTTGGGCTCTGTTGCTTGTTTGAGAACCACTGCTCTAACACACACACAAACAACAACAAAAAGTTCAATGATATACTTTGCAGTTTGCAGCATTTTCCAATAACATCCGGTTTTGTGTGTTGTCTGTTTATGGAGATCAGGAGGGAGGTCTTTTGGTGTATGTGTTTGAGCGGGAAGCCTGGGGTGTGTGTGATCTCTGGGAGGATGCCTCGGTTCGCAGTGGCTGGCTGCAGGGACTGTTGGACATGCTGAAACACCAGCAAGCCTTGGGCTTCATATGTGGAAATGGTGAGAACAGCTCCAAAATTTTATTCAATAAGCATATGCAGTCAAACCAAAATTTATTCAGACACCTTCAAGATTTCTCACATTATTACAGTTTATTCTCTATAGTTTTGAAAATGGTAATAAAATATGACAAGAGTTTAGAGTTAAACTGTGTCGGAACAAATTCATCTTGATAAAGCCAGATAACTTTGATAGAAAGGTATGTAATGAATTAGGTTGAATAGCTGTCAGCTGTTAAATTTAAGTAAACAATTAGATAAAACCAATTTAGGTCAACCAGTCACCAAGCAATAGTTAATTTTGTTCCGGCTGTGGTGTAAAATGTTGCATTAGCAATTAAAGAAAAACACTTAAAGGGATAGTCCACACCAAAATGAAAATTCTGTCATCATTTAATCAACCTCATGTCATTCCAAACCTGTAAGAACTTCGTTCATCTTCAGAACACAAATTAAATATTTTGGAGAGTATCAGCTGGACGTAAACAGTGTATGCTGTTCTGTGTCAGCTGCACCGCGCGCGGATACGCTGTTTACGTTGTTTGCTCTTTGATCTGAACGTAAACAACGTATATACGTTGCTTACGTTGTTTATGGAGGTGATACTCTCCAAAATGGCGCTATAGGGTGATGCGGAGGAGACGAACTGTTGAATAAAGTCCTTATTTTTGTTTTCTTTGCGCACAAAAAGTATTCATGTAGCTTCGTAAAATTACGGTTGAACCACTGATGTCACATGTATTATTTTAACAATGTCCTTGCTACGTTTATGAGCCTTAATCGTGTTAGGATCCTTGCTGTCTATGGGACGGTCAGAGAGATGTCAGAATTCATAAAAAATATCTTAATTTGTGTTCCGAAGATGAACGTGGTCTTACGGGTTTGGAACGACATGAGGGTGAGTAATTAATGACAGAATTTTCATTTTTGGGTGAACTATCTCTTTAAGCAAAACATGGTCATATCAAAGTGTCTGAATGATTTTTGGTCCCAAATTGTTTTTTGGTAGTCCACTGAATGAAGAATTTTTGGGTATAATATGTCACAGTTTACTTTGTTTTGCTATCCTCACTTACATAAATGAACTATAGTGTCCTTCACCCACTAGTAAAAAATATATATAAAAAATTATATCTGGCGTCTGAATAATTTTTGGTTTGACTGTATGCGAGTAAAAATGGACTTCGGCAAGACAATAGGAGATATAGCCCTGTAAGTGTAATAAAGTAAATGCAACAAAATATGTGGTTTAGATTGCAATGTGATTGCAGCTACTTTAATTTAGATAGCAGAAGAAGTGCAGCAATTTTTGAACAGTTGTGAATAAATTAATACTTTTAAATTGCATTCAATTCAAATCCAAAGTGACAGTGAAGACGTTTCCATTGAGATTTAATTTTAAGATAAATGCTGTTCTTTTGAACTTTTTATTCATCAAAGAAAATGTACCATGATATATTGATTATTACCGTAAATAATAATAAAAATGATAATAATAATAATATCTGCATATCATTTTCAACATTGTATCATGTGACAGTGAAGAATGAAGTGATGCTAAAACTTCAGCTTTGCTATCACAGGAATAAATTGCATTTTTTATTTTATTTTACACAATTCACAATATCACTGTTTTTCTGTATTTTTGATCAAATAAATCATAACAACCCCAAACATTTGAATGACAGTGTACATAAACATTCATGCTCTGTATTTAATATTTATGAAAGGCCATCACACAAAAGTAAACACGTTGTGTTGTTTTAATTCTAAGTATTCTAGTTAGTTAGTTGCCTGTTTGCTGGTATTTAGTGTAAGATGAAACAATGAAAAAATATTATTGAACTTTTCAAGCTTTAAGTGTTATTATGAATGCTATTGTGTCCACAGGACTCATCAAAGTGATTCTCCAGTTGCAGAACGACAGGAGTCTGTTTGTTGCCTGTTTGGCTAATCAGCTTCTAGTGCATATCCTAAATTTCCTCACGTCATCAAACATGACCAGCGGCAGTGATGTTGTGGGATCAAGTGAATCATCGTTGAGGCCTGATTGGGTCTCGGTCTCCTCTGAGATTATGAATGCTGTGGTTGAGGCGTTGAGCTCAGAGGATTGTCCTCAGGTCCTCCAGGGCTTACGGCTTCTGTCACTGGTTCTCTCTCAGTGTGGAGAGCCTATCTTAAGCACACTGTGGAAAGATGTGCTAGTACCCCTGGAAGTCTTGGTCAACAGGGGGTCTGAATCATTGATTCAGACTCTGATAACTGTTCTAGAAGCTGCTTTGGGGTGAGTTGAATAGGAGATTTGTTACATCTTATTTATCTATTAATTGGAGTTGAAATATTTTTATTAGCAAAAAAATTACATTATAATAACATACACTAAAAGTCAAAAGTGTGGAATAATTAAGTATTAAAAATACAGTAGGAATGTAATATGTAATTTCAATAAAATAAATTATATTTTATTAAATGTATAAATTTATTCCTGTGAATGCAAAAATGATTTATGACACAGAAATTGGATGTATGGCTGCTGAACAGTTTCCATCCCAGGAATAATTACAAATTTAAAATACATTTTGAATGCAACTTTTAAATTGGTAATAACATTTTTTTGGCAATAAATTCAGCTTTGCCATCACAGGAATAAATTACATTTTTAAAATTATTTAATAGGAAAACCGTTGTTTTAATGTAATAATAATTTCACTAGATTTTTCCCCCCTGTATTTTTTTTAATCAATTGGGGTGAGCATAAACGATTTATTTTCAGAACCATTAACAGAAAACTACACTATTCCAAAACCTTTGACCAGTGGGTGTATATTATAATTTTTTATAATGTAATATTATGATTGACTCAGATCATATTCTTGTAAATGGCATTATTTAGTTATTACTATAAATTAGTTTTCATGATAAGGAACGTACTTTATCCCTTACATATTTCAATAGGTTACATTAATCCTGTTTATTCTAGTACAAATTTTTGTAGTTAAAGTGGTAATATAATGTTTTTTAATGTTTTTTGTGCACATTTTACATTTTTCTTTTACGAATTATTATACAGTACAATATTACTATAGTTTGTAATATTATTTTTATTAAATTTTCTTGAAACACTTACAAGACTGACACATGTACATACCGTGTCTGTAACAATACTTACTATGTACAGAAAAGAAAACAAACAAACACTAGGGGCTCATATTACATAAAAAGTGTAAAGCACAAAACCAACATAAGGGTTAATACAGTCTGTACTTTGGAAGGTAGATTTAATAATCCATTTCAAACAATAACAACCGCAGTTGTAAGGGGTAAATATAATGCACATTAAAATATATTGAAATACCCAATCTAGAATTTTGATCCTCTCTTATATTGTTAATATCCCTACATTCAATAAATAATAAAAATGGACTCCATATTTTCTTAAATTTAGCTTGTTTACCCTTAAGCATATAGGTTATCTTTTCCATTGCAATGCATGAAGATATTTCTCTTAACCAATGAGTTATGGTAGGCCTTTCTGTCGTTTTCCAATAAATGGCAATGAAATATTACTATAGTTTATTTCAGTTCCTGTTTTAAGGGAAGACTATACAACAATGTACATTCTATAATATGTACTCAATGTTATTGTCAGAGATGCTTTTGTAACTGTTGCTATTTAATTTAAACTATTAATGCAAGGATGCAGGGAAATGATTATTGTTAATGTTACAGGACACCTCTGCTCAACCAATCGGAGTATAAAGTGGAGGAGTTATTAGAAGCCATGTTGGGTGATGGAAACAGAAAGGAGTGTTTTCAGTGTGCGGCATTAATTGTTAAGCTGGAGAAATGGTGACTACCGTAGACTTATAGACGCAAAATACATACATTTGATCTAGCAGTCTGTTATGTATTGTAATATGCACTGAAGAGTTCTCTCTCACTTTATCCTTTAGTCCTGAGGTTTTAAAGAGGAAGGCTACGGATATCATCTTGCTTCCCCTGCAGTGTGTGTCAACACAGCCTCAAGCAGAAAAGGACATGAATGTAGTCCTGAAGGAACAGCTATCCCAGAAAGCCTCATGCATTTCCCTCCTCATGCAGAGTTTATCAAGCCTAGCTCAGCTGGCACACACAGTAAGTAGACTTCTGATTAGACTGTCACTCCAGTAAAGAATTTCTTAGGGCTGATTCACACTGAACCCTTTTTTTGTGTTCCATTTTTTTTTTTTTTTTTGGGGTGGCACTAGCTTTTTAAATTGTTTAAATGTGCTCTAGATCAGTGTTTCCCAACCTTTTTTTAGTCGCGGCACCCTTTGGAAATTTTAACAAACTTGTGGCACCCTACAAAATTAATTTTGTCACAATATTTGAATTTCTAACTTCGATATGATAATTTGAAAAGTACAGATATTTGGTACAGATATCAGATGTCATACATATATTTTTAATATTATTTAAAAAAATGTGTCTATCAATGGTGGCAATCAGTAGGCTTATTTCTAATGAAGAGACCAATTTATATGACAGATTTTAATGTAGGCTTTTATACATATGTAAACATTTAATTACCATTATAACTAGCTATCTCACAAATTTTTGCTCATTCAGTGTTTTTTTAATTTTACAGTGGTAATTTTGGTGCAGTAGCACGAGATAGCTTGATTTTCAAACTTTGAATTGAATAAAAAATGACATGTAAGCAGTCAGTAATAAAATAAGAACATATAAAGAAATTAATAATGATAGCACAGATAAAAAATAACGACAGGTCTTCGAATTAAATAAATTGCTTTTTAGTTTTTCAGGTAGGTCTAACAGTAGGGTTAAGATATTTAACTTTTTTTTTTTTTTTTACCAATTATCCAAACAATGTTTAGTCCTAGAAAGCTATTATTATCAGAACACGTGAGCATAACATAGCGGTTAGCAGATCAATGAATGAGAGGGCAGCGTTACCAGAATTGCCCATATACCACACCATGTTACAGCACAGTAGGGCTATTGCAGACAGAAACAATATTGTACTACATCGATGTTTCCTGTCGGATCAATTTTTGAGCGTACTTCTGTTCCGATTTGCATGAACGGTATATGAGTGGAGTGACTGAGCGGAGCTCACACGCATAGAGCGGGATAATACGCGGAGTGTCACACCACGTGAAAGTGAAATCTGAGCAGTGAACGAAATTTCGGTGCATCTCTAATTATTGGCGACATCAGAAATGGATATTATATAATAGATGCTTTTTTGAACATTTAGCAATTTAGACAGACGGCACCCCGGTTGGGAAACACTGCTCTAGATGAATGGCTTTGACCATGAACGCAATATTTTCTTGAAGACATTGTTTAAAGGGGTCCTATTATGCTCTTTTTAAAAGTCTTGCTTTTGTTTTGGGGTGTACTAGAACAGGCTCTCATACTAGGTTGTTCGAAAAACACCTTATTTTTCACATATTTTACATTATTACAACACCTCTCTCCTCAGTCTGGCATGAACGGCTCGAATAGTTCCTGTATCAAATGAAGTCCCGCCTTCTGAATTACGAAATGTGTTGTGATTGGTTAGCTGGTCCAGTGTGTGCTGTGATTGGTTAGCTCGGCGCCTGGTCGGGAAATGTCACTCCCCTTACCATAGCCGCCTGCGAGCTTCTGTGTAAATATTGCGTCAATATCAAATAAATTTGAGTGTGATTTAAACTCGGATGATTGTAACCACTTTAAGTTCTTCTGCCTTGGGAAAGCTAGTGTGTCTATGACATAGTGATAACAATTGTTGCCTTCTCTAGTGCAGCTCAACCGGGTCTCGTCCCATTCGTCGATCTCTGTGATATCACAAATCCCGGAAAATATGCGTTGTAGTCCAAACGAGTCGTTCGTTGTAGTTTTTGAAAAGTGATTTCTGTTAAATATCTCCTTTTGAATTGGACTTTGAGCTTTGTAACTTTGCAGATCTTTTTTATTGCTCAAACAGCAACATTACAGACTAACTAAAGTTGAAAAAGTGAAAAAGCATAATAAGTTAAAGGCTCAAATTCAAAATGTCTCTTGAAACCTTAGGCTGGTCTATACAGACTTTTTCATTGTCCATGCTGATTTCGCTGTAAAGTCTGTGGCAATAGATTTAAATATTGTAAAGTGTGTGTACTACACAATAAAATGTGTACCTTTCTTTTGTTAGAAATACCTCTTTGAAGATATTTCCATTCACTCGATCACCAGTTCTGTGGTGTTGCTTCTGAGGATGTGCTCTGGGCATTGCCCCTCCTCTTTGCTTCATATTAATGCATTCACTCACCTGATTGGCTGCTGCAAGGTTCAGAGGTGTGGCCTGGATACATTAGGTGCACTCAGTGTATATGAAGGTGAGGCTGTGATGAGTAAGCCATATCATAAAAATAAAAGATATCCTTATCAATATACACAATATTTTTGCAAAAATACATTAAATAAATGAGTAGATACATGAAACAACCTGATTAAACAATGTATATGTGTATTTTGTGGTTACATGGGAGATGATATATGCTAGCAGATATATCCTTTTAGTTTTGCCCTGGGTTATAGATTCAAATTCTATTACTTTTTTTTAATTATAACTATAATTGTATCATATAATTTATGTTTTTTTAGTTACTTTTTAAAAAAATAAAGATAAAAGTTTAGAGGTCAGTGACAGCCCTGGTTTTGGCATCATTGACCTTGAAAGTGATCGGTGTTGATGTTGAATGTTTTTTTTTGTCTGATTAATCTTTCTATATCCAGAAAAACTGGATTTAAGGAAGGACATATTTGGTGTCCTCTTGGACTATTTACAGAGTCCAGATTCCCATGCCACAGTAAGTATGTGCATATTCGTATACTGTGTTACTAATATTAGCTGCTTCAGATTTTTTGCCTTCAAAGCTGATTGGTTGTTGAAACACCTTATTTACTTGAAGCTTTCTGTGATTTCCAAGGTCTTGAAGAAAACATTTCAGGCCGTTAAGAGGTGGATTGTGTGTTTGCCTTTCCCTGATCTCCTGCAGATTATCAGCCATGGTGAGGAGCTCTAACAGAATTCTGATATTTAGATCAAAGATGCCTGCCAAAATGATTACTATTAAATAAAATGATTAAACTATAAACCAAATAACTAAACTAACCAATCATATTGATTTAATTTTAGAATGAGAGGTCCTTTATCATAATCAACCCAAAAATTAAAAAAATGTTTACACATGTCGTTTCAAACCTTTATGGCTTTTCTGTTAAACACAAAAGAGGATATTTTGAAGAATGTTGGTAACCAGACCATTTTGGGTCCCATTGACATACATCGTATGGTTTGGGATGACATGAGGGTAAATGAGGAAATAATTTTTAAACGAACAATCCCTTGAAAAGAAACAAATATGATCCTATTGTTTTGAAATGAAACAGCTTGATGTGCTGATATTGTAAGCTATTGTAATATTTTGTCAGTAGATGGTCATGAAGCTTGCTTGTGTGTTTTGCAGACCTCTTTCCTGTATTGGAGAAACGGATGTGTGATTTGCGATGGGAAGTGAGAGACTCCGCACTAGAGTTCATCACCCAGCTGACTGCTGCCCTCAACGGTACCACAAGCATATTTATCTCTACACTTACTTTATTTCAATTCTTGCTGTGCAGACTATTTTAGTGATCATTTTCATTCCTATTATTGTACTTCTTGTCTCTTTTTCCCAGGTAACAGTGGTTTCTCTGAAGCTCTCCACACCAGTGGTGTGGTCTCTGTTCTCCTTTCTTCATTGGCAGATGCAGAAGGCTATGTCAGAGCTAGTGCTGTGGCTGCTGTCGGGGAGGCAGTTACTGCTTCTTTCTATCAGACAGTGCTTGTGAGCAATAGCAAACTTCTGGTGAGAAAATTACTCATTGTAAATAATTCCAGCTCTTCAAATATGATCTTTAGAATGGTCCTGCATTTTTCTAAATTGATACTTTTTATGATGGATGGACGCAGTTTATTTAGCTTCAAATTAAATCTCACCACCATTCACTGCCATTAAAAAGCTTGGAAATGCCAGGACATTTTTTTAATATAACTCCGATTGTACTCGTCTGAAAGAAGAAAGTCATATACACCTAAGATGGCTTGAGGATGAGTAAATAATGGGGTCATTTTCGTTTTTGGGTGAACTATCCCTTTAAACTACATAATTCATAAACAGTATGTTCTTCACTAAGCGAGAATTAGACTCTGACTGTTGCAACCCAACAGTTGATTAGATTTGAGTCAATTTGATATGCCTTTAAATTAAAAGTTTGGACCACCAGTGTCTACAACACCTTCCTGATCTTGTCCAGAGGCGTAATTGTAGCTTTTTGATCATTTTAATGACCTGAAGCTTGGCAGCATGTTGATATTTTTAGTTTCTCAGTCTAATCACACATTTATGTAACATTTGTAATTTAGGAGGATGCTTTGGTGCACATGATGGCCATTCTCTCTCAGGACACAGAGGGCTTTCCTCGTAGAGCAGTGGTCCAAGCTTTCACATCATGGCTGAAAGGATCACACCTCATAACAGCCTTGGAGTCGTCCCTGAGGACCGTCCTGTCACTGGGAGGCAGCGATTTTGACTGGGAAGTGAAAATGCACACACTGGAGCTAGCAGAAGTGTTGATGGAGAAGACACTGACCTGCTGTCCGTACGCAGTCCAGAATTTCGGTTCCTCTGAAGAGACGCGCTTTACGCAAGCCTTGATCAAGTTTAAAGATTTTGGGCTGTTTGACTTGCTGTTTAACAGCTTGTTTGACTGTGACAGACCAGTGTGTGAGAAAGCCTGTGCACTCTTGGTCAAACTCAGAACACTTACAGCTGAGACCGCAGATTTGGATCACAGCGTTCTTGTCTTAAATGTATGTGGGAACAGATGGGGGGATGAGGTGCAGAGAAGATACCTCAACAAACAACAGGCCAAAGCATCTGGGTGTGTCACAAATGGAGTTACAGGATCTGATGAGGGAACGGACTGTGATTTACACTGCTCCAAAAACATTAGCCTACCCAAGATACTGCAGATTCTAGATCTAGATGACATGCAGAGGATGTTGACATTAAGTAGTGATCATGTTGTGAATTCGCCCCGATCGCTAATGGAGGACATTCTTTCAGCAGCCCAGCAGAATGAAGAGAATATAGTGGATTGCTATTGAGAATATACCATGTAACCGTTTGAGACCTTTTTTATGGTTTAATAAAGGAAGATGTACAGTCTCAAATTAAATTACATTTTTCCAACCTGTATTTTCAGATTTTTTTTTCTACAAAAACTTCTGAAGCTTTTTGGTCAGCTGAACCCCTTAGATATAACATTTTAACTTTTCTTTCCATTGATGGAATTTTCAGGCTTTCCATGTTTTCACTGTTATAGGGTAGGGGGCGCCATTACATATGTTCTAAAAGAGTACTAAATCTTAGGATCAAAACACAGGCGAAAAACAAACACAAACGATCACATATGTAATAATTTATTCTATTTAATAGTTTTTCCATTTTCGGTCACAAAATATAATACAAAAAATTGTATAGATCTTATTTTCATACAAACTCTAAAGGTTTTTTTTTTTTGTTCTTCACTCTGTAACATGCAGCGCATTAGGCTGTATACATAATTTCAGTATTATTTCGATTAATTGCGCAGCCTCAGTTGTTTATTTTAATTTTCCATTCAATTTAGTTAATTATTAGCTTTTCATCGACTCACGAACCCCCATTTGGGAAATTCTTACAGCAATGAAAGGTTTTTCATGGGGATTACCTGGGAACTCAGGAAAATGCTTCTGGATATCTAAGTCTGTACTTTTCCTGCCAGCAGATCCATTTTGTTAAAATAAATAATAAAAAAAAAAAGTTGAGGGGCAGTTGCGGAATAATCTTCTGGACAGCAAAGCTTCTTCCAAATCCTCCAAATTCAACCATGCATTGTCTCAAAGATGTGTCGGTCGTAATCACTGCATCTAATGATATATAAGAATGGTGTGTTGATATCAAAATGTGTGGCAGTTTTTCTCAAAATATAATTACAGACTAGAGACTTCTGCTACCGTGAATGGGATATCACGGAGCACGAAATACTGCTCTCCAAAGTTATGTGCATAAAGAATGTCCTGATTATATGGCAAGTAGTTCTGCAAGTACAAAGAGTGTGTCAGTGAGTCAATAAAAAATAACTCTACTGGACGTAACCATATACATAATGTGATGTTTGGTCAGGTGCACAAAAGACACCTTTCACAGACTGTGATGATGCAGAAATGTAGAATACTTTGTTTTATTTTATGTACATATATCATATTACAATTTTAATATTATAGTATTATTTAAAAATAAGAAGAAAACTCTAGTAAACACTGCTGCAAGGGGGTTTCCTAATACAACAGCTGAGTGAACATTAAAGTACTAATCACACAATTCTAACTGTTTTTCTAGCAATTCTGAGTTTACAATAATCGCAATTCTGTTTTTCTGTTTCTGCTATGGTATAAAAATAAGAGGTAACCGCAACTTTTAATCTCACAATTCTGACTTCTTCCCTTGCAATTGCAAATTTTTACCTGTGCAGATGGTGTAAACTCAGCGGTGAGGGTGAACAGGATCCAAACGCAATTTTATTAATAATTCAAACACGAGGAGCAAAAACCAAGAACCACAGAGTGATTAAATACACAAGTGGTAATAGGCAAACAAGACACACCTGGGAACAATGAAAAAAAAGATTAATCTTTTTTAAAAAGCTACAAAACTTATTCAGTCAATAATTGTTTTTTTCTTTGTCTTTTGTTGTTAATGATAGGCAGAGGTAAGTATATTAGTTTGCTGTCATTTTAAGACCTAATGCACACCTAAAGATCCAATATATTGACACGATATGTGATTTCTTTCTCAACTGTTTATGTTTCTCAAATGTTTGTTCACTTAAAACACAACCAAACTGAGTTCTTTATAGCATCTGCTTGTGCTTGATGGTTTAAAATGGCTTATATATTTAAACTCGCAAGACCTAAAAACTCATGCAAATGATAAACTGTATAATGATGATCGAACCATGGGGCTGTGTCTGTATGGATCACAGATCAACTACAAACTGTTACACCCTTATTAAACGCAGCAGTGTTTTTTTTTCTTTTGCTCTCGGTGCAAATAGGAATGCAAAAAATAACATTTTCTATGGCCTCCCATTTACCTCTAAAAAGTTTACCCTGCTGTTGTTTACTTCGACAGTCCAAACTCAGAGCTGTGAAAAGGACCTATAATATATGCCCATAATAACAGATGTCACTTAAGCCAAATATGTGCTAGCATGTCCCATCAATTCAGCAAATACTTCTGATTTACTCTACTACTCACCAGCTGGGCAATACGATGGATGTTGTCAAAGAAGTACTTTAATGATTCATACTGCATAAAAACAGATGAGTGCATATTTTTATAGAGATCCCATACACTCATTGGAACAGTATGGTGAGTTCTAATTGTGAAGTGACAACTAAATACTACAAAATTACTCTTATAATTGACTCAACCTCATATTGTTCTTGTGTTTTCTTTCTTTATTGAAGACATACAAATTGACAACAGGCAGAATACTGATGTGTTTTCCATACAACGAATGCATATACAGTATTGAAAGCAGCATATAAGAAGTTCATATGAATTGAGGGCTATATTTGTGTGGGGAACGTAGCAAAATGGAACTTATTACGTAATCAAAAAAATCCTCCCAAATCTCATACATTTTTGGAGCCTGGTCACTGTATGCTTTGGTTGAATGGAAAAGAGTAGCGTGAATGTTAAAGATAGTTGTGTATAGATATGCTCAGTGAAACATATACCAACTCATAGTTGCTCCTCCTGAGATGAGCTTCCTGAATCCAGAGAATCAATAGCTTCAACACAAGGCTGAAAAGTACAGGGCTCCAACTTCATACGCCAGTCGTGAGAACTAAATTACATTTCATGCTTCTCATTGGCTGAGTTTTGCAAAGGAATACCCAACTTATTTATTTCTTGAACCAACACTCTCATACCTTATGAAACAAAGAGAGAGAAATGTCAGAAAGAAGAATGGTAATTTCATAGTATATATTATAATACATAACGATATACATTGATTGTCTCAGATCATAGTAGCGAGGTTTGATAGGCCTATATGTGCCATAGTACTTATTACGATACATACTGTGGTACTGCATCATTAAACTACCATGATACTGATACATTTACATTTAATCATTTAGCAAACACTTTCCAAAATGAAAAACGAATCCAAAGTGAAACAACTGCACAGAAGTATTGTCTACCAGCAGTGTTGGGGAGTAACTAGTTACATGTAATGGCCAGGGTTGGGAGGGTTACTTTTAAAATGTACTCTGTTACAGTTACAAATGACTTCATTAAAAAAAGAAGAAGAAGAAGAAGAAAAAAAAAAACCATGTGAGTAAGCTATACAGTAGGTCACGTCAAGAGTGGTGGAACTATGCCGTCACTTTGTAGGCAAAAACCCGGAAGCGAGTTAGCATTTTAGCACTTCCAGTTCCATCGTCCCAGAAGCAATGGGTTTTTTGAATGGGAGTTTGATTCATTTTAAAGTCATAATTAAATAAAATAACTTTGATATTGCTTTTTCGACTTTATTTACATATTTGACAAAGTAATCCAAAAGTAATCAGATTACATTACTTTTATATTGTGGTACTTGGATTACGTTACTGAATACTTTTTTAAAGAATGTAGGCTAATGCCCCACCCACAGAGTTGGACAGTAACTAAGTACATTTACTTGAGTATTGTACTTTACTTATGCACACTTTTTGAGTATCTGTACTTTACTTGAGTATTATTTTTGTTTGGAAACGTATGACTTTAGCTTCACTACATACAGGAAAATATCGTAATTTCACTCCACTGCATTTCTATCAAGGTCCGCGAAGTAGAAAGTCATTAATTAATATGTTGCAGCTTTGAAAGTCAGTGGGTGATTTTTTTCTTCTCTAAAATGTGACTTTGTTAAAATCAGTAATCACTCTAGAAGGGCTATGTGAAGGGATTTCCTAGCATTTTTTTTTTTTGGAACATTGACCAGTTGCAATGTGATATTTATTTACAACAATTCAACAATAAAAAGTTAATATTGTGGTATATACTATAAACTATACTGTATTTTGTCTGATTTTGCAGAATTGTGTGAATAAAAATATTACCTAAAGCCATCTCCTAACAAAGCACAATAGGTGTTTGACTTGAAGCAGCACTGAACAGATCATTCTGTGTATGACATCAAAGTACCGCAAGAGCAATTAGAGAGCATTTTTAAAATTTTTGTTTTGATGTCAAATAACTCTTGCTGTTTTGCTTTTTTTGTTACGCCGTGTTGCTATACCGCACATTTGTGTTGCTGGGTTTATTTTTTTTTTTTTTTAACTCACTTGTTTAATTTCTATAGGTTTTTTTACGTTCAAAAAGCTCTTTATTTCATAGGTATACTACAAGCTAATCAGTGTATTCAGTAGGCGCAGAGGCGTCAAGCCCATTCAAAGTGAGATTTCTGAGCCAAGTGGATTTAAATGCAGCTTCCAAAAGACACAAAATAGCCTAATATCTTTACATTTGATACGATCACACTGGTGTGATTAGATCGTTCAATGGGGCACAGCATCAGCTGTTAAATTCAAATCTGCGGTCACGCTTTGGCTGGCGCTGAGCCAGAGACACGACGGGGTTGTACAGCGCGGCATATACCAATCACAACACGATCTGTTGAGCTTATGAATGCAATGGCCAATCAGAGACGTTCAGGTGAGACATCGCTGAAACGCGGTGTTTTGTTCACTTGCTCGCTGACTGTGCAGATGTGCGTACGAATGTAAGTAAGATATTAATTTCACAGTATCTGTGTGAGTATACACAGTATATTTTCAGTGATTTAAAATGGGAATTTTTGAGAGTTGCCTGACTTTGGCTAACGGAATGAAAATTCTTTGATAAGTAAATTTCTTTTGGCTGTCTGTAAACTGAAGAATGTTAAATAGGCTATAGTAACTTCCCATATTGTTATTAAATTCACATAAATAGCCGACAAAGTCAGTCGTTATTAACATCATTTTATGGCAGGGCACGCTTTATTTTCATTCTATGGCTGGCACCCATATCTGGTAGGCCTGCTTAAGTACAAAGTCGGGTTATTATTGTAGTTAATAGATTACAACTATTCTCTCACTTTGGCCCATACGCCTTATAGATCAAGACAATCTGGGTGCATTTACTTACACATGTTGAGAATCGAGATATTTCCTGATATGGTCAACACATTTGGAAATATTAATTAAAAGGAAAAAAATTAAATCAAACAAGCCTATATCAGTTGTATACAGTGCATGTGGCTGCTGTCACATGACAAGCATTACAAGACCCCCCACATCGTGTCCCCTCAAAATCATAGTGCATGATAGGCGAATTTATGTATTTGCTTCAGAGTAAGTATTGCAAGTATTACATACAACATTAAAACAGTGCATTGACATAAAAAAAAAGGAAATTTACTTGTGGTACTTAAGTACTTTTATAAGCAAGTACTTCTGTACTTTTACTTGCTGTTTTTACAACTTTCACTTGTAATGGAGTTTATATTTGACCAGCAGTATCTTTCACTCAAGTAATGGAATTGTGTGCTTTGTCCACCTTTGCCCACCCACCCCAGAGGATCAGAGCCCAAACTTCAGCTGGCGCTACGTGTTCAGCTCCTCCAGCTTCCACACTAGGCTCCTCAACCTCCGAGATGGGCAGAACGTTGTTGCAGTCTTGAAACTTATTGATTTTTTTATTGGGAGTGATGACATATGCTACAAAAAAATTTGAAAACTAGGTATTTGACTTGTTGTCCTCACTGCCTTATCCAGCAATGACTTCGCAGGCAGTGTTTGAGCAAGAAGGCACCTCAAGAAACTGATTTCAGACATGCTTCTGAGGCTGCGTAAGAGTTTAATGATCTACAAGAAAATAGAAGAAGCTTTGGTGAGAACTAAGAGAATATTTAATTACTATAATACTGATTTATCTCTAGAAATAACATCGAAAGTGCAAAAAGTTAGTCAGAAATATATATTTACACACAAACTGACCACCAAACACAAATTTCAGACACCATCTTTATTTTTTAGCTCAGCTGTCATGGAATGGAATGCACAGGATTGTGGGATGTTAAAGGCAGCGTAATCTTAACACTGCATATTTAAAACATTATGTTTATTAAAAAATATTAGTTATATGCAAATTCCATTTCGTTTCTTTTTGTGTTATATGCACTTTTTTTTTTTGCTATATGCAATTTAATTTCATATTTGTTATATGCATTTTTTCTACTTTTTTGTTGACAGCATGACGTTTTTTGTCTGGGCCACCACATTGATCATTTTAGATCGTGCTGGCAGTTCACAATCGGTAATTGTATTGGGCAGTCAACACCATAGTACATCATAAAGGAAATTAACATTTTCTTTATACAGTACTATTCATTTTTGTAAAATGTGTACAGGATGTAAACGACAGCCTTACGTTTATTCTACACTGTCGTTAAAGTTTAAATTCAATGCTCTACAGTTATTTAATGTTGAGTCTTCAAGTAAATTTACCACTTAAAGGGTCATATGGATGCGATTCAATTTTCCTTTCTCTTTGGAGGTTACAAGCTGCTTGCGTGCCAGAAAGAAGATCTGTAAAGTTGCCAAGACTACAGTCTCAAATCCAAAGAGTATTCTTTATAAAAGTTAAGAGTTAAACACGCCTACCTAAAACGGCTATTTTACAAAAACATCCCCCCACATATCTCGCACGATGTGGGAATTTGCATAACGCCGCCCAAATGTTTGCAAAGAAAGAAGGTGTAACTTTTATTTTTGCTGTAGTATTGTTGCCGCCACTGCCATGTTGTGGAGAAGCTGTGTGTTTCGTTGTGAAAGCGAAACAACTTTGTTTGGTCTTCCAAAAGAGGACGATATCCGCTTCGTCATGCCTAGGAGCTGATCCATGCTGGTCGCTGAGAAAATACAACAACTTCGCTGTGGATCACCAGATCGGCTTTCAACGTGGACGAAGCGAAGTCCAGCCCGGAGTCGTCACATTTGGTTGCCTCAAGCCCGCAAGTGAAACGGCAGGCCGTTCACAAGGCCCCGCCGGCCGGGCCGCTCACTAGTTGTAAGTTGTATTTACAATTTTCCCGACACTTCCAGATATTCATGGAAATATTCAGATGTGTCCATCGCATTTTATGGAGGACTGTTTCCTGATCCTGATAGAGTAGACTGCAATTCCGGCTGTTCTGACTCACAGACTGTAAGTACGTTTTTTATATTTAAAGAATTTGCCACTGATCATTCAAACGCGAGTTTGAGCAGTGTAAAGTAGCACTTGTTGTTTTTCATTTCTATGATCACAAATGCAGACATAGTTTTATATTTACACGGCGCAGCGCGTTTCGCGATTGCAAACTCAACGCAATGCAACGCAAGAAAAAAAACGCTCAAAACAGTATAAATTCATTATAATCCGTAATTAGTCCCACTGTTAACAAATGCCTAGTTTATATTGGGTTTTAATGTTTTTGTCTCACTCCGGCCTGACAGGGCATCATCACAGTATGGTAGGGGCGTAACATTTTCGTCACGACCCAAAAAAAACTTTGGGAAGGTATTCGGGGCAATCACAATGCACTGGATAGCTGGCCAATCAGAGCACACCTCGCTTTTCAGACCGATTAGCTTTGGCTTTGTAAAATCGACAACCAAGCGTTTCCGAAAGGCGTTGCATAGAGGAGTAGAAACAATAATGTACAGTATGTGGATAATAATGTGTTTTTTTTAACCTTAAAACCGCATAAACACATTTCATTTACACCAAATACCCCAATACTGTTCTTGTTATAGAGCAGCAGCATCATATGACCCCTTTAAAAATAAACTGATGACACATGTTGGTTCCAATTGATATTGTTTCTAAAACACACACACATGGGGTTTATACCTGTGTATTATTTAGAAAAAATAGAATCCCTAAAGCATAACATGATATCCTGCACATCTTATGTCTTAGTGCTTGAGGTAGGCCTGGATTGAAACAATTTTGCATACTAAAAGAGCAACACAACCAACCCCACTGCTGAGGTACTGTAGTACCACAGTTTGTCCATAATAGTAGCTCTTCATGCCCCTAATTCTGATCACAGAGGAAACGGTCATTAAAAAACACATCTCCGCGATTCACGATGCACCCATGATGTCTTACTTAATTTGCCAGAAATTTAAGTAATTGAGATATATATAGCTTTTTTAATTTTTGATTAGTGTTTATATTTATGTTTCCATTTTCATTTTAATTCCTCTTATTTATTCGTTTATTTTTAGCATGTTTTATTTGAGTAGTCCTACATCAAGGTACAACGCAAATTAAAATAAGTAAATATTTAAATAAAACGTTAAAGCTTTTATATTTTGAATTTTATTTAATGTTTATTTTATTCAAGTACCTATTTATTTATTTACTTATTTAAGTTTAAATTATATTGATGCAATTTAATTTCAGGCCAGGTGTTTCTTATTATCACCAGATGTGAAATAACAACAAACAAACTCTGTTAATATTTTTCTACAAGTCTGTGGCTCAATCAAATGATTAGAATATCAATACAGTCAGAGGTACATTAGAGCGGAAGGGAGTATTTTATCTGTTCATTCACTGCTTTATTACATTTTAGACAAGAGCTTGGCTAATGAAAAAGCTTTCAGTCTAATTGGCATGTATGAGTGCTTTTTATGAACCTTTTTATGAACCATTCTGCATGTGATTTTCTCACTCCGTCTGTGAGTTAGTGTGCGCTCATGTGAACGCATGTGTGAAATGCATCACGTAAATATGCTTTTTAACAGCTCCTGGTCACACACAACTCCAGTGACCACAACAAATACATTTTTAAAAATGCCTTTCATATTAATGTGCTCCTCTCTTGTTGTCAAGCCTTAACGGTACTTTCATCATGTTCTTCCCATCACTGTATGACTGATGACTACACAGACACACTTTCACTTATGGTTTGCAGGTCAAATCGCAGCTTGGTGTGACCCAAGGGAAACGTACAGCATGGCATGATTACAGCTCTTGCAATGTGAAGGTTAGTAACAACTTTCAAGAAAGACAGTGCTAAAAAACCAGCTCTTTCCTGAATCTGATCATTTGCACATTGCAATGCAACTAGACAAGCAGAGCAATGTAGGCAAAAATAAATAAAGATCTCTTACTGATCTTCATTTTTATTCAAATTACTTTCAAGGACTCTGAAATAGATATCTACTGTGGCAAACAAAATGCACCATTTGCTCTCCATTTAAATGGATAAATCACCTCAAAATGAAGAAAGCAATATTAAGGATAGAGGAGTTGTATTTTAGCAGTGGTTCAGAATAAAAATGTGTTGATGATGGTATTGTTTATTAAAAACATGCAGCTTTTCACAAGACGTTAACTGCTGGACTGGAGTGGTGTGCATTACTTGTGGATTATTGCAATGTTTTAATCAGCTGTTTGGACTCTCATTCTGACGGGCAACCCATTTCACGTGCAGAGTATCCTTTGGTGAGTAGTGATCTCTGCTACATTTCCCAACTGTTCATATGATAAACAAACCTTGGATGGCCCTTGATGAGTAAATGTCAGCACATTTTCTTTTTGGGTGACCTGTTCCCTTTAACAAAACCTCTGCTGTAGTACTGTGAATCACCATGTACATTTCAGCAATATATTATGATTATGATGTGCTCAGGGGAAATAAATATTTTAGGAAACACAAGACCTGCTTGTTTTCAAAGCAGCATTGTTCATGTAAGCATATGTCTTTTTTATGCAGTGCTGCATGTAGTTTAAGAGCATAGTGTTAGGTGATGTTCAGGCAGCTCGGAGGACTCTGCAGGCGAGATATTTGCGCTCTATGTGGGTGCTTGAGCTCAAATCACAGCAAGGTGCTGTTCCATTTACAGTCACTCTTTCTTTCTTTCTGCTTCTGTGAACTCTGTCACACACCTGTTTGTGCTCGACTGCTTATGTATGCATGCACACAATTGAGATCACAGAAAAACAGTGTGTATCAGTATTATCAGGCATCGTTGTGATACATGTGTTAGATAATTTATCCATTGCATACGCTTATTACAGGGACAAAATACCTGGAGCAACTATACTGCAATAAGTAAGCAAGTTAATAAATAAAGTCAGGCAGTATTTTTCTTGTTTTCCACCAATATTATCAAAAGATTCTTAAAAATATATATTATAAATTCATGTTTGCTTGTTACTGTTTTTAATATTTATCTTGTTTTATTTAATGAGCTTATCTTTTGTTGTTCCATTTAGTAAAATAATAACATTTATTATAATTGTTGATGTTAAGAAATTTATTTTATTTTTGCATTGTAAATGTGTTGCTCGAGGGCACAGTGGTAATTGGTGCTTGAAACATTCAAACAGACTTTTAATTCTGTTGTTAGTTTGTCCTCATAATAGTATTTAAACATGTTTTCAGCAAGTAAAGACAAGGCAGTGTCATTTTGTTACCATCCTATCCTCCATTTTAAAATGAGTTTACTAATTACAGACTATGATGAACCTCTTATAAACATTAGAGCATCAGTGTATTCAGGGGTGTACCCCACAGCGTTTTTATTTATTTGCCCATCTCTGTCTCTGTGTATCACCAAAGATCAGTTGAATTCTCATTCTACACACTTGGAAAAAGTGAATGGGCTGATTAAGAAACGCAATTACAGAAAGTAAATAACTTTCCAAGATCACATGTGATGAGACTGGAGGTTGGGACACACACACACACCTAGACACGAAGATACACACACCCGAGGGAACCCTGTCGCTCCCCACCCCCCATAATTACCACCCGCTCTGTTTGTCTGCGATAAACCCAATAGAAAGCAGATTTTGGGTGAAAAATAAGAAATCAAGAATTCCACTTTGCATTAAAGACTAATTATATTCAGTTTACTATGCTTGGGGGTTAGAGGAAGGTTGCGAAATTGATATGTATGTGCGTGTGTGTTTATATCTGTATTTGCATGCACGCTGCCTTGCATACTTACACAGGATTCTATACCTTACCCGTCCTGATTAGTTTTTTAACCCAATGTCTAGCAAATCACACCTTGGTTGTAAAGCAGATTTTGGAATAATTTTCATTATCATTTCATTAACATTCTGGTGTGTGCAAACAAACAGACAGGAAGTTAATTGATGTTTTTGTGCAAACCACTGATGATCCAGCCCCAAACTTGATAGCAAATTGTGTTAGTCTTGAGTATTTGAGAGTCTCTGGTTGCATGTACATTTGAATAACATCCAATTTTCATGTTTACCATGATTAGCTAGCGAGTCGAGCTCTATAATCTAGTTGTTAAATAAGCCTATAATACCTTAAGATTTCTCCTAGAATAATGACTCTGAATTCGATATGCACTATTTAGTTGCCCAGTACTTATAATTTATATAGGTTTGAGGTTATAGCAACAATACTTAAGTTTGGCATATTAACTTTTCATGCCATCAAATCATCCACACACTCAAGCTCTAATAACTCCTTATCTTTGCTTGCTTTGTGTTGGCCATAAGAAATTCTGAGTTGTTACCTGCACTGAATCATTATATTAGTGAGCTGTTGACTTGAGAAGCCTATGGAAGCCTTTTCTTCCACATTAGCAAAAAAGTCATGCTTTGGATAATCAGAATTATGAGATATTCATTCATAATTGTAGAGTTGTTAAATGTTGCCATAGCCCTTTAAGGTTGGTGTTACACGTGAGGAGGCAGGTCATCTGGGTTAGGGAAAAGCACACAGACAGACGGTGATAGAAGTAAAGGAGAAATAAACAAGATGTTTAGTTGGTAATCTTATTCTGCATTGTATCAATTCTTGAGACAATCTACATGGTGTCAGAAGTGCATGGCACAAGGTCTCCGCTGTACTGATTCACTAATTTTCGTTTGAGCATATAGCTGACAATTGGAGCAAATTTAAAGAATGGCGCATATATTGCAACGCTGGTCTATCAGACAAATCAAAGAAGGTGGTACAGCCTCGCCTAAGAAAATGCCGCCCTGACGCCGTGAACGAGATCCAGAGAAAAAGACTCACATATGCCTGAGGTAAGGACGCCGAGAAATCCAACGGTGCTTACTGGCCAAAATTTGGCGCGGAACGCTCTTTCCCACAAAGAATATAATATGGTACGACACGATCTTTACCACCGCTAATCGAAGTGCGCTGTGAGTCCTTCAACGTTGTAAGATTGTCACACGCAAGAAGTCTCACAAAACATACATGGATGCACTTTTGGTCTTGTTAATGACAACTGATACGTGACTGTTTTACCGCTTAACGGTTTCCTGTAATGCATACCCTCGGCTTTAACCCGACAATACTATTTCTACCCTCAAATCCCATCCGTGTCTATTTGATTTTTAAGTTAGACATCACTTTCTTAGTATTCCTCAATCTATTAATTATAAACTATATAACAAGAAAAAAATAGTAAAATATAAAAGAGTGCCTGTTTTCTGATAATTTTTTGTAAGTGGAGGGTATAGGGTGTGGGGCTAGAGATCAGAGGTGTCGTGTAAATGTAGTATTTATTTTTTTCCTGGTGGTCGGGCAACTATAGTTCTACTGATGACCCCTATGTCAATCAGGATGCTTGGTTTGTTTTCCTCAGTGGCACCTGTTTGATATGAGTCATGAGACGTGACGTTTCACAAATCATAGTACCAAAAAAGCAAAACAAGGCATAAACAAAAAGAAAATACATCGCAACAAGAATAGCAAGTGGGGGGTTTGGCTGTGACTGTCATGTTATTTTACTGCGAGCCACTTACACTATCACCATAACAATGAAAATAATACGAATGGATGCAAACAAAATGTAAAATTGATGCTGGAAGCATGGATATAGAGAAGGTGATAGCGGCCATGATCAAACTAATTTATCTAGAATATTGGAAGAATGATAAGGGAATTCGGAAATTTCGGAGGATATGGCGCGACGTAGTATGAGGCAGATGCTGAGGTGGCCCATGACACAGGTTTGGGGGGGCGGGGGAGCTCTGCGAGTGTAGCCGCCGGTAAATAGTATAAAATCTCTGCGTACAAACAGATTACCCCTTTTGCAGAAGTGTTCAAAACAGTTTAAAAAAATATGATAATTATTATTATTTCTTAATCCTGTCATTTGTTACATTAAAAATATCAAGCGAGTTTTTTGCTATTTCGCAGTTAGAGCTCCCGTGCCCGTGAACACTGGATACTAAGTCCTGTCGCTAAGGACGGCGGCGAATACTGTACTTTTAAAAAATTGATTGGTGCACAACTTCCTAAAATAAAATGAGGAAAGGGCATTTAATGTTAAGTTCAGGGGTGGATGGGACAACTGCAATGTCTGGGGTGGGGGGGTGGGGGTCCGTGATAAAAGCTCAGGGTGCTGGATCCGCAGTTAATATATCATTATATATAAAGTCCACTCAGAGCTAACTGGGGGCAACTGAGCTGAATAGTCATGAAAGAGTGCTCTCAAACTGCAACAGAATCCAACAATCACCTGAAATAACTCAAAATTGCTATATTCTTTCCATTACATTGCAACGAAGGGTGGTTGCGATCCCAAAACAAAACACCCACGACAAGATCTCAAGGTGCTGGATTACCATCCTCAGCACTGCCGACAACCAAAAAATCAGAAACATAAGGTCAAACAAGGTGATTGCTAATGCACGCTAAAGTATCTCCATATATAAAACCAACGTTTATGTGAGACGACAGTGGAATGAATGTTAATTCCATAAAGGTAAATTTCCCAGAACCCAATTCTGTAACTAAGGGTCAAATAAGCGAACAATTAAAACTGTCGTGGATCCGGTGTCAATTCCTTATCACTTGCCCAACAGCTACCCCACTGTGGCTCACATAAACTGCTGAAGTGTCTCCTTGCCACCCCTGCCTCTCTCCGCTTGCAGCCCACCTCACTGTCAATTACACGACCAAAACCCCAACCCCCACCAACTCCTCAACACCGAGGGCACCACAATATTAGACTGTGAACAAGGTAAACTCAAATTCCATGTTGTAGATCATAATGTGAGACCACTGCTTGGATTGCAAGACAGCATAGCAATGGGTCTGATAAAGTTAGAACCGCATGTCCATACAGTGTAAAACCAAGAACCAGGTACAGGAATTCAGTGATCTGTTTGACACCAGAGTGCTTGGCAAACTGCCTGTTGTTTATCACATGCGATTAGATGAGTCAGTAGCTCCCACTGTATGTTCACCCAAGAAAGTGCCCATTGCGACGAAGGAGA
Organism: Sinocyclocheilus anophthalmus; assembly: GCA_018155175.1. Classification (NCBI taxonomy): domain Eukaryota; kingdom Metazoa; phylum Chordata; class Actinopteri; order Cypriniformes; family Cyprinidae; genus Sinocyclocheilus; species Sinocyclocheilus anophthalmus. The sequence goes on from JADLZN010004106.1 coordinate 140,169, forward strand.
CAGTCTTGGCAGAGCTCAAGAGAATGACTAAACTGGGCATTACCCCTAAAACTGATGCCACGGAATGGGTGTCTGCTATGGTCGCTGCAGGGGGGGGGGGGGGGGGGGCCAACAAAAGATTGCTCGTAGGATGGATGCATAGATCCATGCATCTCAACACGGCCTCCTAGACCACACCATCCCTTAAAACTATTGAACAGGTCATAGTTGCATGCCAGGATGCCAAGTTTTTCAGCATCCGGCCTTTAGGCAAAAAATGCGGATTTTGGCAAATCCCTTTAGATGAGGCATCTAAGATTCTTGTGCGTGCCTTGTACTAGGACTGCAATGCCCAAACCCTTCCACCCTTACAACAGGGTCAGACAGGAAGGATGCAGAGAGCACGGGGTTTTGATAAACTGGTGGTCATACAGGGCCTTGCTTCTCGAAATAATAGCTATGTGGTAACCTCTCAGGGCAGACAGAACACAAGAAATAGACGTCTCCTAGCTTCTCCATGTTCAAGAGCCTGCACAAACTGAAGGTGTAGAGGATGGTTATAGGGGCCTTTCACCAGCTTCATCTCCTACAATCCCCTGTCATCTGCAGTGTTGCCATCTCAGATTGAAGCACCTGCCACTGATGTTGCTGCTGCAATGGTGTAACCCAGATTACTTAGAAACCCTGTTGCTGGAAAAAAAAACTACAACATTCATGATTGTGCAAAACAGTATTCTGTTTTGTTAATATCTGTAAAGAGAGAAAAAAGGAAGAGTATAAAGTTAAATTAAAACTCATTTAGAAAAGTTATTTAATTTAATAAGATGAAGATTGGTCCAATTAGACAAGTGGAAAGTTAGCCCCGCCCTAACGGGTGGAGCCGGGACAGAGATGATGCAACGTTATTTTGTCCGAGAGAGAAGCAGCTGATGCGATCCTGAAAAAGAAGAGAAAAAAAATAGAATTTGAACGAACAAACTAACAGTTGATAAACGATGTATAAAGATTTTGGATATAAAAGTGTGGAGTGACGTCACTTAGTCACGACCCGGGTGAATTCTAGCGTAAGGCGACGGGGAGATAACGGCCTGTAAGTTTAATTTGGCCTTTCCTGAAAATTGATAACTGAAACAATCGAATTCTCTTGGTAAGTGAGTGAATAATCCTCGACTACTGGATTGGGGGGGGGGTGTGGGGGAAGTGATTTGAATGTGGATGTGGGGGTAACCAATATGATTGCGTGGTGTAGTGTGAGCTTCCCGAATTGTTGTAAAGCGTATAACGAGGGGTTACTTTGGGTTACACCCTCGACACAAGAATTTGTGGATCATAAATAGGCTCGGGTTCCGGATTAACACAAGTTGTTATGGCATAATAAATGGGGGTTAATACAGAACGTTATTGTTGTGGTTTATTAGTGTGCGAATGTATTAGGCGATCAACTGGTATGACATGGCGCTGAGTGTTCTCACAATACAAAATGGGGAACGTGGCGGGTGGGGCCACTCGTCATTACTCGTTGCACATATATGCAATTTCATGTGTCATGTTAAAGGTGAAATTAGTAGTAGTTTTAGTTGCGATTACACGCTAGTTGAGGCATATTTTTATACAGCATAAGATGTATGTTTGAAGAATGTCCCTAATTGATTTTTTTTTTTGCTTTGGTCCTTTGCAAGGCTGTCTTTTTTCTTTTTTTCCCTTTTTTGTCGGTCCTTTCTTGTTTGCTTTGGCGTTTTTCATCATTTCCTGAGGAGCGATGCTTCACGTTCTGGACATTACCCGAGGCTGAGAAGTTTGACTTGAAACTGTCCTGCTTGGGTTTAAGAGGCCTCAAGATAAGGTGCATAGCAGTACCGAGTGACAGGTGCGTACGCGCTAAGACACACCAAAATGAAACCCAATCAAAGGGGGGCCGGGAGAACCGACAGAACCGACTTTAGGGATCCAAAACAAGGAATCTAACCACAATAGAGTATGAAGAGACTGCTTTATTTTTTAAATTCCTCAGCCTTACCTTGCGAGACTTTCTCAAAAATTCTATTGCAAAGTCGCCGTGGAAGCATTGAACTGGAACTGAGATTTAGTGGAATCCTAATTCACATTGAGTCTGCTTATTGTGAGCAGTTAATTTGATTTGTTGTGATTTTCATTTTTCTATTGTTGTTTTTTTCCCTTTTAAATTCTACTGTATTTTATTTCATCGAATTATTTGTTTATATATATATATATATTTATTTTTTCTGGAAAACAAGGGTGAAAAAGGTGTTTCAAAGGGTTATAATTTGGAAGGATTGTATTCAAATTCAAAGTTATTCTTACATCAACTAAGCCAATTAGAAGCCAATTGAATAAATAGATGAAAATAAATGCTATACACATATTAGCCAAGTAAGGGTCAATTAACTTTACTAGCTTGAAACTAAATAGGAAATATAAAAATATATAAGCAGTCACAATGAGGTAAAATTTTATTTGTTTGGAACAAGTCTTTATTTTTGATTTTTGCCATTACTTTTCTTTTGTGTCATGTTGTGATGTTGTTTTAAATTTCAATGCTTTATTTTATTTGTATTCATTATTTTTTCCCCCCAAATACATCTTACCTGTTTCTAACGCAGTCAGTGTTGTCGCCATTGCCTTTCTCCTTGTTGACACTGTCTCTTGAGCGAGTCTGATCTTCTGGTCACTGGTCCAAATCTAGAAACGGTGCACTCCCTTCTCGCTCATTTCTGTTATTCACTGTACGAGAGGGAGGGTTGCACTTGTGCCACGAAAAGCGTTACAAAAAGTTGGCGAGCCAGCCAGGAGACAGTTGCTTAGCAACAAGGGCAGCTGTAGAAAAGGCAGATGACGACAATTTGTTACGAAAGAAAATCCAGTGTTGACCTTACATTTGTGATTATGGAAATCATAGAAAGAGAAAATGTGAACGTGGCAAATGCGGTCATAGTCAAAGGCCTCACATTGACCGAGGCAGACAGTGAGTTGGAGACATACTTGCAAAAGTATGGCTCAGTCAAACAAAATTTGATGATCGATGACCCAACTTCTGAGTTCCATCGCAATGCTATAGTGGAATATGCTCACAGTTCTGCAATGCTGGACTTAACGCCCTTGCTACCCTTAACCTTGGGAAGCCTCTTGAACCCAAGTGTTACATTTCAAATACGAGCATTAGCTAGCGTCTGTAATCGGACAGCTAGTGGTGCGGTCACTGAAGGGTACATTGGAATGTTGAAGGCTCTTGCTAAAGAAAGCGGGAGACCCTTCTCAGAAGTGCTTCAGGAGGAGTTAGGAAAACTCCAAGAAGCCCACTCTATTGATCCTACTTCAGCAGGCGGACGAGATGCAAGCCTTGATGATTCTCGAAGTGCAGAGGCGGGTGTTCCAGGGCTCATGTGTTGCTCCCCAAGGACCCTGTCGACAAATGCTGAAACCAATGAGATGAGAACCCCAGAGCCAAAAGACCCAACCAAGAGACCAATAGCCCCTGTAATCTCCCCCAACTCAGAAAGCACTATTGATGGTGTCACGGTGACTACTAGTCCTGTTTTTCCTGCGAACATTGTAGACCCACCGAGTGTTCAGAGAATGGTTGTAGAACACATTGTTAAGACTAGTGATGCTGCAATGGCACAGCATGCCACAGTGCGCCTTAGGGCCTTTTCAGGGAGGAGCCCTCGCCCTCCAAACGAACCCGACTTTGATTCTTGGCGAGCAAGCGTAAACCTTCTGTTAAGTGATCCGTCCATTTCAGATTTACATAGAGTGCGGAGAATCATAGACAGCCTGTTGCCTCCCGCTGCAGATGTAGTGAAGCATGTGCGTCCTCCAGCTTTGCCTGGGGTATACCTTGAAATATTAGAATCAGTCTATGGTTCTGTTGAAGATGGCGATGAACTGTTGGCCAAGTTCATGGGCACCTTACAGAACCAGAGTGAAAAGTCATCAGATTACTTGCACCGTTTGCAAGTTATTCTGAGTGCAACGATTAGGAGGGGAGGCATTGAGGAGAAAGATTGTGACCGCTGCCTCTTGAAACAGTTTTGCAGAGGCTGTTGGAACAATGGTCTCATTGCCAGCCTTCAGTTAGAAAAGAGGGAAGCTCAGCTGCCCACTTTTGCTGAGTTGGTTGTGTTAATTCGAACAGAGGAGGGTAAGCATGCCTCCAAGGAAGAGCGGATGAAGAAACATTTTGGGTTGTCGAAAAACCCTGTTACTTACCCGAAACCACGAGCTGCCGCTCCACAAGTGTCGCTTTACTCGCACGAGGCACCAAATACTGTTGCTTCTGAAACCGACCTCCTAAAGAAGCAAATTGCAGAAGTCCTGGCCCAAGTTGCTACTTTAGGTAAGCCCCCAGGTCAGAAGCGCCAAAGTGGACATTCTGAGAATGAAGAGTTGAGCACTTTAAGGAAAGCATTGGAAGATTTGCGTACTCAGGTAGCTGCTATGAAAGTGTCTGTTGCCCAAAAAGAGAATTGCGATAGCACAGATAACTCAGAAGTCGCTAAACTGCGACGACAAGTTGCTGAACTGCAAGCCCAGAGTGCTGCTCGACAGAGTTATAGAGACTACTCCCATGAAACTGCTAGTCCCCGAGTTTTTCCGCCTCAGAATTTGTCTGAGACAGACACTGGTAGAGGTTATAGAAGGGCCCAATCAATGGCCAACTGGCCTCGCCCTGGATATTGTTTCCGATGCGGAGAGGACGGCCATTTGGCTGTTGCCTGTGATAATGCTGCTAACCCCCCAAAAGTTGAGGAAAAGCGGCGTAAGTGGAGAGAGCAACAGGCCCAGTGGGATTATTTGCATGGGAATTCCTCTTTGCCTTTAAACTAAAGGAAGTCTCCGTAGCAGGGCGTACGGAGACAAGGTGTAAAAGTAGCCGCCCTAAATGTTATAGGCAAGTGCCTGTCATGAGCAGTCAACATAAGTCATCTTTAAGGAACCTCCCGAAGGGGTTAGTAGGAGTAAAGTGCACTGCGCAGATCATTGTCGGTGGAAAAGAGGTAGATTGTCTCCTAGACACGGGGTCCCAGGTTACTACGGTTCCCCAGTCGTTCTATGAGGCACATCTGTCTGATCTCCCGCTGAAGTCGTTAGAAAATTTGTTGGAGGTGGAGGGAGCCAATGGGCAAGCCGTGCCATACTTGGGGTACATCGAGCTGGCCTTGAGGTTTCCTAAAGAGTTTGTAGGCATTGAAGTCGAAGTCCCCACTTTAGCTTTAGTAGTTCCAGATCTAAAGAGTCTGTCACAAGTTCTTGTCGGTACCAACTCCCTGGATGTGCTTTACAGCCATTGCATTAGGGAGAATGAGAGTAACCCTTGTTCAGGCCTCCATGGATATCAGGCAGTGCTTAAAGTCCTTGAAGCAAGGTGGAGGCAAACTAGCAGTGAAGCATTGGGGCATGTGAAGCTGATAGGAAATCTCCCTGAAGTTGTGCCTGCCGGGAGCACAGTGGTTCTGAATGGCTATGTTCAACTTTGGGAACCTTGTATGGAGAAGTGGGTAACTCTTGAGCCACCGTCGGCCCCATTCCCGAGCGGTCTCCTAGTTGCAAGCTGTGTGCACACATTGCCTTCTAGACGCTCTTCTCAGCTGTCAGTTTTGGTTAAAAATGGTACGCAAACAGACATAATTATCCCCCCAAAGCTATACTTGCTGAGATCCATGCTATACAGAGGATTATAGAGAAAACAGCCCAGAATTCAAACGAAGTTGAATCACCAGCACCTGCCCATGCTAACCTTACCTTTGATTTCGGGGACTCTCCTTTGTCTGCAGATTGGAGGGAGCGGATATCGAACCTGTTAAATTCCATGCCGGAGGTCTTTTCTTTACATGATCTCGATTATGGCTATACAGGTCAGGTAAAACATCAAATCAGACTAACTGACGAGACACCCTTTAAGCATAGGGCGCGTCCAATTCACCCCCAAGACATCGATGCTGTTCGAAAGCATCTTCAGGAACTAATGACTGCTGGAGTTATTCGTGAGTCAGAGTCCCCCTTTTCTTCACCCATAGTGGTAGTCCGAAAGAAAGATGGCTCGGTACGGCTCTGTATCGACTTCCGAAAGTTGAATTCCCAGACGATCAAAGACGCATATGCTCTGCCCAATCTAGAAGAAGCCTTTTCTGTACTTACGGGCTCAAAGTGGTTCTCAGTGCTTGATTTAAAGTCTGGGTTCTACCAGATTGAGATGGATGAGGCCGATAAGTGCAAGACTGCCTTCGTATGCCCTCTTGGATTCTGGGAATTTAATAGAATGCCCCAGGGAATCACAAATGCGCCAAGTACGTTCCAGAGATTAATGGAGCGGTGCATGGGTGATCTCCACAGGAAACAGGTGCTAGTCTTTATTGATGACCTGATAGTCTTTTCAAAGACTTTGGAAGAGCACGAATCGCGGTTAGTACAGGTCCTCGATCGGCTCAAAGAGTATGGGTTGAAGTTATCGCCTGAAAAATGCCGTTTCTTTCAGACGACAGTCAAATATTTGGGGCATGTTGTCTCGAGGGACGGGGTAAAGACTGACCCGGCTAAGATTGAAGCTCTGAAAACTTGGCCAAGGCCCACAAATTTGAAAGAGCTGAGAGCTTTCTTAGGCTTTGCGGGGTACTACAGAAGGTTTGTGTGTGACTACTCGAAGATAGTCAAACCTCTCACGGGACTCACTGAAGGGTACCCTCCACTTCGTAGGGGCCGCAGTGGGAAACGAGAGGGGGGTGAGTACTTCAATACCAAAGAGCAGTTTGGTGAACGGTGGACTAGTGCATGTCAGAATGCCTTTGATGCCATCATTTCTAAGCTGACCTCTGCTCCTGTCCTGGGATTTGCTGACCCCAAACTCCCATATACGCTTCACACTGATGCCAGTACGACGGGGCTTGGTGCGGCATTGTACCAGGAGCAGGACGGGCAGATGCGGGTAATAGCGTTCGCCAGTAGGGGACTGACAAAGAGTGAGGCAAAATACCCAGCTCATAAGCTTGAATTTTTGGCATTAAAGTGGGCTGTCACAGCCAAGTTCAGTGATTATTTGTATGGCGCAGACTTCACTGTCATAACAGACAGTAATCCCCTGACGTACATTTTGACTTCCGCAAAGCTTGATGCAACCAGCTACCGCTGGTTGTCTAGCTTGTCGACTTATACATTTAAGCTTCAGTACAGAGCAGGAAGTCAAAATCAGGATGCAGACGGTCTTTCCCGGCGTCCGCATGGTGAGCCCTTGGATGATCTAATCTCTCAGAAAGAAAGAGAAAGGATCAAGCAGTTTACACTCCACCACCTTGCGGAGCCTGGGATTTGGTCTGATGTTCTCGTAGCAGATGTTGTGAAAGCCATTTGTGAGAGGCATGAGGTGATTGGGTTGTCCAAAGGCCCTGGTCTGGCACACCCTTCTATTACATTGGTTGAGTCTCTCACTCATTGTGTTGACGCCTTGCCAAATGAGTTTCAGCACGAGATTGAGCATGGTCTTCCTGATCTCCTTCATCTCTCAGAAGCCGCATTAGTAGAATGGCAAGGGAAAGATCCAGAGCTTAAAGTGATAATTGAGTGGATGAAAAGTGGGACTAGGCCAAGTACCCTGAGGAGCCAGCCACCTGACATAGTATTGTGGTTGAGAGAGTGGAGTCGACTTGAGCTGAAGAATAGGGTGCTGTATAGGAAGAGGCAGGAACATGGGGCCTCTCACTATCAGCTAGTGTTACCAGCTGGGCTAAGGGAAATGGTGTTGCGCAGTCTCCACGATGACATGGGACACTTGGGTATTGAGAGAACTCTGGACTTAGTAAGGTCCAGATTCTTTTGGCCCAAAATGTCCCAAACTGTTGAAAAGAAGATCAAGACCTGTGAACGCTGCGTACGCAGAAAAACGCCTCCAGACAGAGCAGCTCCTCTGGTCAACATTCAAACCAGTAGGCCTTTGGAGTTGGTCTGCATGGACTTTTTGTCGTTAGAACCGGACCACAGCAATACCAAGAACATATTGGTTATCACAGACCATTTCACGAAATACGCCGTGGCGATACCGACTCCGAACCAAACAGCTCGTACGGTCGCAAAATGTCTCTGGGAAAATTTCTTGGTACACTATGGGTTTCCTGAGAAACTACATAGTGACCAAGGGCCCGATTTCGAATCCCACACAATCAAGGAGTTGTGTCATGTTGCGGGTATTCATAAGATTCGTACCACGCCTTACCACCCCAGGGGTAACCCGGTAGAGCGTTTCAACCGGACACTTCTCCAGATGCTGGGAACTTTAGAGAACGAGAAAAAGTCCAAGTGGAAGGAGTTTGTGAAGCCTCTAGTACACGCATACAATTGTACGCGCAATGATACAACTGGGTATGCTCCTTATGAGCTCATGTTTGGGCGACTCCCCCGCTTGCCCGTAGATTTAGCTTTTGGGTTGCCAGCAGAAGCTCCGGCCAAGTCTCACTCTCAATATGTGAAGAATTTGAAAGACCGGTTGCGAGAGAGCTATGAGATAGCCAAGAAGAATGCTGTTAAATTAGCAGAGCGTAACAAAAAAAGGTTCGATGAACGTGTGGTTGCTTCTACTTTGGAGGAGGGTGACCGAGTCCTTGTGCGCAATGTTAGGTTGCGAGGGAAGCATAAGCTTGCTGACAAGTGGGAGCAAGGTGTCCAAGTAGTTGTCAAGAGAGCGGGAGACTTACCGGTGTACACTGTCTGACCAGTTGGGCAAAGTGGTCCTCTAAGGACGTTACATCGTGACTTGTTGTTGCCCTGTGGGTTTTTGCAAGCAGAAAGGCATGAGCAGCGACCAAAGCAAACAGTTCACAGGCCCAGAACTAGAGCTTATTCATGTAATGATGAAACACAGGATCCAGAGTCTGGTTGTGAATATTCCGGGTCTGAGGATGATCAGTTCTTTAGTCCTGTACTTGAGGACTTTGAAACTCGAGTTCTAGTGAGCCCTGAGCAATTACCCTACCCAAAAACTCAGAAAGTCCCAATTGACTTACCTGTTGTTGAACCTGCTAGAGAAAGCATACCTACCTATGAGTTTTCAGAGGAGAATCTGGAGGAACCTGTAAGGGAAAGCTTAACTGATTGTAGACCTGTGGAGAAAAGCTTACTTGAGTCTGGCGAAGTAGAAACATCTTCTGTTGAGCTGGAGTCAGGTCACAATGATCCAGGATTGGATCTCTGTTCCAAATCTGTAGATGAGTTTCTCACCCAGGAGGCTGAAACTAAAGTTGATTGGGAGGTTGAGAACAGAAGTAAAGAGAATCCAGCTCTAAATGAAACTGTGGATGCTGGAGGTGATCAGAGTGAACAAACAAACAACACTAAGTTTGAGGAAGGAGCTATTCCTAGGCGTTCGCAAAGAGAGCGGCGGCCTGCAAAAAGGCTTGAGTATCCCCAGTTGGGGAATCCACTTACTGTGGTTATCCAATCTCTGCTACAAGGTCTGAGTGTGGCATTCAGCACTTCTTTGGAGGAATTGAATGTGGTTTCTGTTGATGATGTGCCTGTGGTTGTGACCCAACCCCAAAAATATGCAGATGCAACGGGACGTGCATGTGTTCAAGAGGGGAGGGTGTAACCCAGATTACTAGAAACCCTGTTGCTGGAAAAAATAAAAAATAAAACATTCATGATTGTGCAAAACAGTATTCTATTTTGTTAATATCTGTAAAGAGAAAAAAGGGAAGTGTATAAAGTTAAATTAAAACTCATTTAGAAAAGTTATTTAATTTAATAAGATGAAGATTGGTCCAATTAGACGAGTGGAAAGTTAGCCCCGCCCTAACGGGTGGAGCCGGGACAGAGATGATGCAACGTTTTTTCAGAGAGAGAAGCAGCTGATGCGATCCTGAAAAAGAAGAGAAAAAAATAGAATTTGAACTAACAAACTAACAGTTGTATACATGATAAATAAGATTTTGAGATAAAAGTGTGGATTGAACGTCATTAGTCAATGACCACGGGTGAATTCTAGCGTGATGCTACGGGGAAGATACAAGGCCTGAAGTTGAAGTTTGCCTTTCTGAAAATTTCATAACTGAAAAAATCTAATTCTCTTGGCTGGGTCTTTTCTTTTTCCCCTTTTTTCTGTCCTTTCTTGTTTTCTTTCTATTTTCATAATTTCCTGAGTCAGATGCTGCACGTTTCCTGGACATTAAGCGATTTCTGAGGAAGATTTTGAACTTTGAACTGTCCCTGCTTGGCGTTACAGCCATCATTGCATGCAGGAACTGGCGAGCCATGCCCATATAAGGACCGATCTTTGTGGATCAAGGAATCAACCGAGTGGTAGGATTGTGTGTATGTTTTCCTCCCTTTCTTTCTGAACGTTGCTCAGAAATTCTATTGCGGAAGAAGGATCTCGTGTAAGCAGCAGTGAACTGGAACTGAGATTTAGTGGAATCCTAATTCACATCGAGTCTGATATTGTGAGCAGTTAATTTGGTTTGTTGTGATTTTCATTTTTCGATTGTTGTTTTTTTTCTTTTTTTAAATTCTACTGTATTTTATTGTCATATCGAATTATTTGGTTATATATATATATATATTTATTTTTTCTGGAAAACAAGGGTGAAAAAGGTGTTTCAAAGGGTTATAATTTGGAAGGATTGTATTCAAATTCAAAGCTATTCTTACATCAACTAAACCAATTAGAAGCAAATTGAATAAATAGATGAAAATAAATGCTATACACATATTAGCCAAGTAAGGGTCAAATAACTTTACTAGCTTGAATCTAAATAGGAAAAAAAGAGGTAAACAATCAATAATAGTCACAAAACGAAATAGGAAATATAAAAATATATAATCAGTCACAATAAGGTAAAATTAAATTTGTTTGGAACAAGTCTTTATTTTTGCCATTATTTTTCTTTTGTGTGATGTTGTTTTAAATTTCAATGCTTTATTTTATTTGTATTCATTATTTTTTTTCCCCCCATATACATCTTACCTGTTTCTAACGCAGCCAGTGTTGTCGCCATTGCCTTTCTCCTTGTTGACACTGTCTCTTGAGCGAGTCTAATCTTCTGGTCACTGGTCCAAATCTAGAAAGTGCACTCCCTTCTCGCTCATTTCTGTTATTCACTGTTTGAGAGGGAGGGTTGCACTCGCGCCACGAAAAGCATTACAAACGCAATACAGAACGCAATTTGTGGGGAGATGCCTTGTGACTGTCCCAGCAATTTATAAGTAAGCGGCCAATTCAACATAAATACACATAACAGAAAACCAATGCTATAACACCCATGATTGATTTCATATTATTAAGACATTTTCGACATTATTCTTTTTTAATCTTTTTTTACTGTGTGTATTTATGAAAACGAGCGATGTATATTTAATGTTGCTGTCAATGATGAGATCTTTTTAATCCGCAAAACAAACAAAATCACTTTATTAAAATTAAGCGAAAACAAAACGACAAAGTTTCAATTCAGTTCAATTCTTGTCAACTCTGAATTCGATACATCCTCGATATCAAGAACACATCCGGACACTTTTATGCATCCTCTTGTGTTCTTGGGTATCGGAATTGAACTTCGACAGTTAATGATGACGTAGTAGGAGAACACAAGGATGCAAGATTGCATAAGAACGCATATTGACAAATGCCAATAATGTTGTACATTGCACATTCACTGGTGTCTTTTTTATGGAATCCAAAAAACCGTGACAATGGCAAGTTAACCTTTTAGAGTGTTTCGCTTTCTGTCATCTCCTCCAACATGATTTTGAGCAGCAGTAGCAGCTACAAACTGTGTCTTCTTCTAATTTTTATGAGGGGTGGCAACCAACGCTAAGGTACAGTGCTGACACCTAATTATGTTGGAGTGGATTATTTACAATATTAGTACAAATTCACTCATTTTGGGCTCATACTTTCCCTATTCTTTAAAATATGTAAATTGAATGAACGAGAGAGTGTTTTTGGAGACACAACTTATGCTGCTGTCACATGAGTTCAGAATTGCAAACAGAGGCAAACTTTCTTGTTTTCCAAGGTCTCTTTCCACAATGGCTTTTATGTATCTAGGCTTTACTGTGGAAACTAATGTAGACATAGAATAACTCCTGCACTGTCTGAACAAAAGGATGTGATTCTTTTTATCTTGCTCAGTGCTACTTTCATTGCCAGTGCCTCTCGTCCATTGAAAATGGAATGAAAACTTGCAGTAACTGTGTACCGTGTAAAATGTCCTTTTGTGCTATGCACTGAATTTGACCATATCATCTTTTAGATACAGTGTCCATGAAAGAATGAACAGGTGTTGGACCCTGGAGGACAGTAAAAACACAGAGATGCTCAAGAGAGCAATCCGTCTACCAGTGCCCGGCTATAATTCATTAGCGCAAATGTGTTTTATCTGCTTTGTCCTTTCTCTGTCCCACGTCTCAGTCATTCTGAAGGATTAGACGCTGTGCAAGTGTAATTGTCTCCTGTAGTCACTCCCACCTCTGGTGACCAGCGCTTCAGCAGAGGGTTTTCAAAGTCATTTTCAACCTTTCTTCTCACTTTGTGTCACAAAGACGAGAAGCACAAATTCGGTGAATAGGAACACTCACAAAAGCATACACACGCTCGCAACTGGGCCATTCAGATCACACAGTCGGTCAATCAAAGACAGTTATAATAAAGGGGCCCACGGGGCCCCCCTGCATATATACACCATATCTGCACCTGCAGAGGCAGTCATGACCCTCTCTCTGAAAAGCTACACTGTAAGGATCACATGCAGATAGCATGTAATATCCAGCATTGCATTATAAAATTGACCCTGAGATCATAATTGACACACCTTTTAATACGGTCATGATTGTGGATTTTTTTCTTCTTTTTTTAGTGTCGATAAGATATGCTCTTTACAAAGTTCATTATAAGCAATTAACCATAGTTGCTTTTTCTTTTTTTTCTTTTTTAAATTGGCTAGCATAATTTACCTTCAGTGCATTGTGACTTTGAATACATCTGTTTATAGGTCAATTGCTTTTTATGTTTTTTTTTCTGAAACTTTTAATTTAATTAAATTTTACACATCTATACTATGATGAGCATATGTGCAATTTCTAAGTTAAAATTCGTTTCGATTTTTTTTCCAGCAAAAAGTCAAGGTATGCAGATAAAAAAACAAAAACAGGATATGATATCATAGAGGCCCAACCTCTCTAAATGCTTAAGACTGCTTGTCAAGGTCAGCCAGTCTCCTAAAATATGAGCTAATTTTACCTTTTTATGACATGACAAGAGTTGTTTAGGTTGTAAAGTGTAATATGGTATGACTCTTCAGAGACATAATGATATTTGTAATTATAAATGAATAATTCATGATATTTGTTAGGTATTAGCAAGGTAATACCTATTATAGGTATTAAGAAGGTATATTATTAAATTTTACTTGATGGTTGCACCACATGACATTTTTAGAGTCATGTAATTGTTCATTTTACTTGAAAATCGGATTAAAAAAAATATTTTGAAATATTTTTAAGAACTTGGCACATGTTTTATTTATTTTAATTTTTTTAAGTTTCTTTAATTTCCTAATTTAATTTTTTTGCGAAAATTTATCATTGACCCTCATACTTTTGCTTGCATTTATGCATCTATCTGTCCTCCTGGGCTGTGACACATGAGACATATTGAGACAAACTGTAGCAGGAGACCTATGAGCCCCTTGATAATGATGTCACCTCGAGCCACAGGCTAGCCTGAATGCATGAATGGACTTCAAGCAGATTGAGTGTCTAATAGCTCTTATGTCTGGATTATTACATATTTCCTCTTAAGGGCGAGCTGAAATTCTTCATAATCTTGAGAGCATTTGAAACCAAGGAAGTGTCAGTGGCTGTGTGGTTGCCTCAGGCCTTTTCAGGGATAATAAATGATGAAACAAATATTTTCACATCTGGTTTGTAATTTAATTTGCGATCAATCTATATAGCTTTTGTTGTTTAATTTAATATACAACATCCACAGCTTTGGTATATATGACATCCATTTGCACTGTATGTGTGCACAAAGCCATACGTGTTTGTTTTTCTTTGTATGTGCTTGTGTGCATGTGTGTACTACTCCAGGCCCCATCCCTTTGGGAGTGTCCCGCCGGCATAGAGCTCCTGACATTGCAGAGAGGTTTTCAATAGCCGCCTTTCAATCCTGATGCAATAATGATGCCGGGTTGCATTTCAGCAAAGTGGAAATTAGGGGACTCAAAGAGGAAAGGCAGCCACCAGTGAGGAGATCCTCTCTCGCTCTCCCTCCTCCCTCCGGCGCAGGGGGGACGCGTGGGCCCTGAACGCAGCCTCTGTGAGTGGCAGGCCAGCTATCACCACCATCACACGCTACTGCCTGTGTTAATGGAGAATGCCCCGGACTGCCAGTGTCTTTGTTTGCCGGGCCACAGCAATAAATATGCATGAGGTTGAGTGGTGTAAGTGTGTGTTTAATGTGTGCGTGTGTGTATGTGTTGTGGGGGGGGTTCACTAATTACTAGATTCCTATCATGAATATGTATGGCCGCATCTTTTATTACGGGATTGGCTTAAACATATCACAGGCTGGCGAGAGGGCCTGCACAGCATGCGTAATTTAGGCCTTTTGGAGTGTTTGACTTTGATGGCAGTAAGATGCTTGACAGAAAGAGAAAGAGAGAGAAAGCTTAAAGGGATAGTTCACCCGCAAATGAAAATTCTGTCATAATTTACTCACCTTGTGTCATTCTAAAACCTGTAGACTATCTTTCCTCCATGGAACACAAAAAGAGACATTTTGAAGAATGTACAGGTTGCTTTTTAACCTTTTTCAGCCTACTGTATCATATTTGATACACATTTCTAAGGCCTCTAAATTCTTAACTTGATCAAAACTTTGACCAACCTTTTGTACACAATCTACTAAATGCCGTCTGTTGTCTGATTGATAGTTTATATATTTTTTAGCAAGTATAAAAGGCCTTATAGTATAATTCTAACAATGTTTCTCCTCCTCGAGTATGAATCAAAAAATCAAAAAGTATTCACCAGAAAAGATTTATTCACTCATTCGTTCAGTGGCCATTTTCTCAGACCAAAGGTGGCAATAATATATTATATATATATATATATATATATCGATATCCTATATAGATATAGATATGAAACAATGTGTTTTTCTTTTAACTACATGAAGGTGAGTAGTTTATATTTGTTTTTATACATTTTAATACATCTCTCGCTTCTGCATTTGCCCCCAGAAAAAAATAAGAATACACCTGCACAGCATGGACCTGAATCGGGTCCAGTATTTCTACACAATCTGACAGATAAGACAAGAAGGTTATCCATCCGTAAACACTTCTCATAAATATACGGGTGTCGAGGATTCCAGATCTCTCATTTCCCCAGGAATAAAGCCCCCCGACCCCTCCCTCTGCCACTCGGCTCTCGCTCCAGTATGACGCTGCTCTGTCCGAGACTTTATCCATTAGATAGATAAATCTCTTTTTCTTTTTCTGTTGTGCCAATGTCCATTTGCCGTGTCCACACTCGAAAGTTATTACTAACCTCAGAACAAGAGCACCGTGCAATCTACCAAAAAGCTAGGGAGCTCCTTATCTGTCTGGTTTATGGCCACAGTGTAATAGATCAATCGAAGAAGTTAACTAGAAAGAAAGGAGCTGCTTTTGGCCTCATGTAACCCCTATAATGCCAACAATGTCTCTGTCCGCAAAAGTCCATAAGACATCATGCTGCGATAAAGGTGTGTGCGAGAGAGAGAGAGAGAAATAGTGAGACTCTCACATTGTCATCTAATTTGAAAGGCCCACCACCAGGGCAGGTAGTGGACGCACACACCTCAACCCCAAATACTAACCCACGAAAACCATGTTTCCAGCTGTCAAGTGATGTCCTTTTCTATTCATGGTCCAGTTTTTTTGAGAAAAAAAGGTTTTCTTTGGATTACCTGTCAAATATTTAAATAAATGAATAAACAGTTTATATTTAAGAATTAATAATTGACAATAAGATTATTAATAATAATGCAAATTATTTAATTAAATTTTTTTGACGTTCACCCAAACAATATTTTCTCATCTATTCACTCTCATGTCATGAAAAAGCCCAGATTTTCTTTCTTCTGTTAAACAACAAAGAAGATATTTTGAAGAACGGTTAAGCTGTTTTTGTTCATATTATGAAAGCCAATGGGACCCAAAACTTTCAAGCTCCAAAAAGGACATAAAGGTAGCATGAAGTTAATTTAGTGACACAATGGTGATGTGAACCGCAAAATGTTGAAAATGGCAACATTATACTTAAATTTTTTTTTTGAAGTATCACAACGTCACAGTGTTTGGTCAAGTGATATACATGAGCCAATGAAGTTTGACAGATCACTATATTTGATTGTTGTGAGTTCGTCAGTTGATGCGTTTACATGGAGCATTGTATTCTGAAATACAATCGGTTTAAAAGTCAATTCCAAAAGACAAAGCTCCATGTAAAAACTCAGTCGGAATAAAAATGCCCAGATGATGAACTTTCACTTGATCGGATTGAAAACCGAAACTGGAAAGTTTTTTGCATGTCCAGTTATGTAAAAATAGCATAATTATGCATGACGCATGGAACGAGCTGATGTTGTTGTTGAATATAATAAATGAGTGTTGTGTCAATCTACAATTATCTTTCCGCTCATCGTCTGTGAAGTGATGCAGGACAATGTTGTCCCACAAGTACTTGCTTGTGACATCTTGTTTTGGGGTGTGGGAATTAATAAAAGCATCATTGCACAGCTTGTGACATATAAACGCGCACATTAACCCTGTCTATTGTAGCCCACTATATATGGTTGTGTTGATTTGTTAATATGTGATACTATTTGTTTGGCGCCTTATGTCTGATTGTGTGTGGGTTTTAGTGGAGTTCTTATTTTGTGTTATTGATATTTTTGCATTCTCACTAAGTGGCCTATCTTTGTAACGTTGTGGCTAATGTTTTTATTTGACTTGACTGAAGAAAGGCTTACATTTTCATCTTTTTATCATAGTAAGCAATTGTGTATGTCTCTGGATAAAGCAGTGAGCTTTACAAAAAGGGGTTTTAAGTCCATTGATTATAGTTCAAGAATATTTCACATGTATCTAGACTGGACAGAACGATTTCATCAACAGTTTTGTAATTGATCAGAGCACTGGGGATATGAGATGTGGACAGTTAGCTGTTTAACAGTTATTGTACCCTTTGTGAGTCGATTCTGTCCAGAAGCTATTGAGTTTATCAAGGCTGTGACAGCTGGCTTACAGCTCAATTGTATCCTGTGTGAGTTTGTGAAGACCATGCGGACAGTGTCTATTCAGAATTACAAACGCAACTCAATAACACATATCACTTCAGATGTATGGCAGCTTTTTTTTGGCGATTTCCAGCATATCTGTAGTCACAGCTATAGAGGATAGGACCCTGCTGGCATTAAGACCCAATGGCATTATCTGATATTTCAGTACCCAGACTTTCATTATTGCTATTATTACCACTACTCGTATTGCAATGCTGTGCTGCACTTATCAGGAAAGGAACTAATTAAAACTTTAGTATTTCTATTGTGCTGGGCCATCGAGACAATTGTTGCATTTAAGTCATAGCTGAGTCGAAAATGATATTATTCATCTTTGAAATGTCATGGTTTTAGTAAAATCAGCTCTACTAAATCCAAAAGACAGAACAGAACAGACAAATAAACTTTACACTCAGCAGCATAACTCTACTGTTCAGGAGTGCTGATGCAAATCTCTGTGATAACGAGTATGCAAATGTTTGCCTAAGATCATGTACATCTGGCTTTTGTTGTTCATAGTGGCTACAGCTGTCAAAAATCACCATAAAGGACGCTCCATATCAAGTTTTCTGAAGTTTTTTTTAATTTATTTTAGATTTGTGCGAAGAACAATTTATTCTCTGAAATTCTGCTGCGGTTCTCAAATCTCATCCTCCATTTATCATATTTGATCTATTACATTGAGATTGGCTACAACATGCTAGAACTATAATTACACTTAACTTCGACCTTACAAAAAGTAATAGGCTGCTTGTGGATGCCGATACAAAAGGCACAAGTACATCTTGGTGGGGGGTTTTTTACTGGACATAAAAAACATGTGTAGGATTTTACTTTGAAAGTTTGTTATCAGAAAAGAAATGCTGAGTACATTTCACAATCAAACAAAGAAGACCCGTCAAGTCACTGTGCGATTAAAGGGTGGTGACCTACAGTGTCCTCATCAAACCAGTATTTTCATCTCCTTTGTTTTCTTTCGACTTTGCTTTTATACCAACACTTTATTGTACAGAACAATCTTGTTTCTTGTCCCGCCCCACTTCTTGTTTTCCTCTCTTTTTCGGGTGCCCCTCTGTGCCCCTGTTCCTCGTTTTTTGGTGTACTGCTTTGTTTGATCCCTTCTATCTGTCCTTTTTTTTGTTGTTTCTGTGTGTGGTTGCAGTTTAACTAGGATATTATAAGCTGTTTCCTCGTTTGGTCTGTGTGTTAGTCATTGCTTTTAAGTCATGGCGCATTGTAGCCCAGACGTTGTTGGCTTGTTTTGATTGTGTCTGGATTGAAAGTTATGTGCCCTCTGTCATGCCGTCAGTTCCCCTATGGCTGACTGTGTGCATGTACTGGGTTCTGCCATATTGTTTAATGTTAATGTGTGGGATTCGTGACTGTATATTCATATTTTCTTAGATACCGCCTTTGGTTGTGGGTGAGTGTGTGTTTTGTTCTTGGTTGGTGATTTGTGGGTTTGTTTGCCCATTTGCTTTGGTGACGTGATTGTGCTGGTATTACAACGGCAGCATTTCCAGTCATGGACAATTTTTGCATGCGCACGTTAAAAAAAGAACGCTGGCCAAGAAACGGGGAGTAATTTGCTTCTAAAAGGAGAGAACAAAAATAAGAGAGACCTCCATCCTCAAAGAGAGACACTGCAGGTGATAGAGAGGGCCGTGCCTTTGCCAGAGTCCCATGTCGACTCTGACCTTGATAAAGTGGAAATGAGGACTGACGGCCGAGAAATAAACAGCAAAACCCTGCAAAGAAGACAACACTGATGCGTAGCCACGATAGTGGCTGTTATTGTCAACACAATAGTACAGAACTGCCACGCATCTGTCAGTAGCTCTGCCTGTGCGTTTGCTTTTGCCCTGAAATCAGAGATAGGACGGCATACAACAAGAGCCCGTATGCCACGTCACTCCAATCCCTCCCCCTTCCTCTTCCCCTGACAGTTGTGCCTCCTGATCTAAAGGAAGAGAGAAAGGTATGGGTTGGATTGTAAAAAGGAGAATGTCAACTGTCAGTCTTTCTCTGAGTCAGAATCTGTTGAAACCATCAAATGAGAGCGAGAAAGAAGAAACACAGATAGAGACAAAACAATGAAAGAAAAGTCTCCATTCTTTCCGATAGAATGTCAGCTATTCAGGAAAAAGTCCCAGCAGCCCGTGTGTCGGTGCCTTAAAATGCAGCCTTGGTAGTGAGCTCACTAAGTTTTTTCAAGTCTCTGTGAATGCCTTTTTCCTGAAATCTGTGGGGAGAAATGATTAATTTAATTTAATAATATATGTGTTATTCACCATGCTTTCGGAAAATCACTCCTGAAGCTAGTGGTCACACATAAAAATTGTTCTGAGGAACTTAATGAATAATATTAAAGGGATCTCTCACCAAAACATGGCCATTTTCTTATTTATTCACCCTTATGTTGTTCCAAACCTGTATAAGTTTATTTCTTCTGTTGTACACAAAAGAAGATATTGTGAAGAATGTTTCAGCTGTTTTTTTCTGAATGGACCCTTTTCACATTTCTGTGGTTCTCAGAAGCAGAAGTTGTCATAATTGGGTAAGCTTCTGTAGTGGTGAATAGACACTACTATACATATAATTTTTGCTTTTCCATTTGCCCCTATTAGCAAAAGAAAAAAAAACACAATAGCATTTCTATGACTTTCCAAATAAAAATGAATATAAATAAAATAAAATAACGAGATTATTACTTTAGTCAGAAGACAGAAACATGTCAAAACTGTTGAAACTGGCAACATGATACTTTAGAGGTCAAGGAATTTGAACAAGTAATGTATAAGAACCAGTGACGTTTGACATTAAGTGATGTTTGAGGTTCTTGTCGCCATATTTGATGTAGTCTGAGTGTGTGTGTTGATCAATGTTTTGATTTAAGAGTGAATAAAGGATTACATTTTTACTTGTTCATACGTAAGATGACTTAGAATAAACCAGTTGAGTTGTATGGATTCATTTCACACTTCCTTTATGTCCTTATTGGACCTTTTTGGTTCCCATTGACTTCATAATGTAGACAAAAACAGCTGAACAGCTTCTTTTGATGATGAAATTCTAATTTCTAAATGAATTTTTCTTTTAAAGTGCACAGTATATTACAGTAGCTGATGTGAGGAAACAGCTCCCTCTACCCTTTCTGCATGAGTCTATGTTCCCAAAACCAATTGAATGGAGGTAATAAGGCCCCAAAGCTTTTCTAGGTCTTGATTCACATATATTTCTCATCGTTAAGCCTCACACGCAGACACTTGTCTTGAAATCATGTGGCTGCCTGGGTCAGGGCCATTTTATACCCTGCCAGCAGGTGGCCTCTTCCCTCAGGCAGTGTCACTGACCCTGGCGCAGCAGGTTATTGAGCTTCCTGCCCCACCAGCTGAGTCATCCACCCTGGATGGGGTCTCTATGATCTTATGGAGTACAGAACTCGTCACTTCTGACCTCCACCATGCCTTTACTTTGCACGTCTGACCTCTTGCACACTTTGCTTACATGTATCCTTTTGAAAAATATATGATCTGCTGTAGCTGCGTGTGAATAGGAAATAAATCTTGAATACAGAAGCACACTTGAGAAATATTCAATTACCATTTGAGTACTTAACAGAGAGGCTTTTCATTTAGATATAAAGCTCAGTTACTGTGGCTTTATTAAATATATAAACTAGGAAGTGGAAACACCATGAGGGGAATTTTAGGGCAATCGTTCACCCCAAAATTAAATGGTTATGTTGTTCAAAAACCCATACTGCAGTTGATGATCCCATACCAACACAAAGTACTGTAGATAGCCGAAATGTTTGCATCCAGATAAAAAAAAGAAATTGCATCACTATTGCTGACACCAAATATTTGTATCCAGATTCAAAGATAGCATGTCGACATACAGATTATTAAATCCAGATTCGAAAAAGGGAAACTGACTATCATTAATACATAATGTTGTATATAATATTATATATAAGATATATATATATGTATTAATATATATATATATATATATTATAATATAGTGACACTGAATATTCCGATCTAAATTCAAGATTCATACACTATCCAGGCCTGTTCACATCCGATTTGAAAAAAAAGGGAAACTTCAGCAAATATTTGCATCAAGATTCAAAGATTTGTTCATGACCAGATTTGAAAAATGCTGTATTGCCACCATTAACACCAAATGTCTGTGGTCAGGTTTTTAAAAAATGTTTTAATGTTGTATCAGTGTTGTTGACACAGCATTTTAATGTCCAAATTGAAATATGGCATATTGACATCCAAAAAAAAAAAAAGCTTTGAAAATGCTCTTGACAGCCAAAGTGCCAAACCAAATAGACCGGCCTTTTTTTTGTTGCCAAAAAGTTGAAATTACTTCCGTTCATGATGATTTTATGGTGTTTTGTCATTTTTGGAGCAGGTCATTGTGAAGTGTCATTGGAAAGAGCTGTTTACAGATTCTTTCCAATGTGTTCCACTGAAAAAATAACTGCCCACATCTTTGAAACAACACAAAAGTTGAGTCAATTATTTCTTTAAGAGTTACCTGCATTATTATATATGAGAATGTTGGCATTTTAACAAATATTTACAGTGGGACAAATTTACGAGAGATCATAAAGCACTCAAGATGCTCTGACCTGGACATGTCCGCAGGATGAAGGAGACTGCCAGCCAGCCTCACTTCCACATTCTCTGACCCGGCGTTAGTCTCTCTCGCAGTTCTCTTAAGTGTTGTTCTTGTATTATTGTGACTTATTCTTGTGTCCTGTGCTGTGACTTAGCTCCCCTTGTGTCAAGTCGGGGGGGGTAAGTGTTTTCTGAAGATTTTTGATAGGGATTTTATTTATTTTTTTTGATTTGTTCTCTTTTGTTTCCTAATTGCGTGTATTGGTTATGATGTAGCCACTGTCTTTGGAGTTGAGTATCTGGAATATATCAACTTAATCACAGCTCCATTTTACTAGGCTTCCTCCCTCTTCTCCGAAAAGTAAAGAGTCGGAAAGAAAATGAAAGGGGAAAAAGTAGCATATATCACAAGGCCGGGGGTTGCCTGAGTTAAAAGATAAACCTGTTAATTTTTCATGGACATCCACCCTAATCGGTGTCCATAGTGCCTTTAGTGTCAGGGAGAGAGAATGATGGAAATTAATTAAAAGAATGCTTGGAAGATTTCCCCACATTGTTAAAAAAGTGGAAGTGTAAAATATTATGCCTTAATATTAGGTCGTAATCACTTCAGATTGTAAGCTGGACATGAGTGCTCATTTGACTTTGATTATCAATTTTCAAGTAGAACATTTACATTTTAATGTAATGGTTTCAATTGACTACTTACAGTGAATTGAAAGTTTTGCAATATGCAAAGAGAATTCAAAAGTTACTTTTCTTCTATATACACACATGTTAACATTAGAACTTAAGTTCTGTCGTGACAAATTCTGGAGAGATTGGCATGGTAATGTACATGACAAAGTTAATGTATTTGGTCTTGGCAGACTAGATCTGCTACGCGGCTGCTGCTGCTGCAAGCAAGTACAGAAACTTGCTACTGCCAATACATACACAACATGCTGGGCATGTCGGAAAATTGCTGCTGCACATATAACACATATGAATAACCCCTATATAGCATACATTAATCACCTCGTAGCAGATCTATACATGTGGAGCTGGGGAGGTGGAGGGTTTCTGAAGTGTGCTGCAAACTGCTACATCAAACAAAAGCCAGGTATTTGAATATCAAGCAGTAATCTCATTGGCTACTGATACAGGAGAAAAAACAATCAGCTGTGCCATGTGATAATGATGTCATTAGGTCAGATTTAGTTAGACCTATTGGACTGCGCCATCTAGAGTTTCATGCCAGAACTCTGTATTTATCCATGCCATGACTTAGTATTGTGACTAGCAAATTATTAGTGGTATTTTTATATTATTTGTTATTATTGTATAAGTTTTAATGTTTTATTTCTAAAGCTAGTATCTTCATTTCTAAATTATGGATACTGTGGATTAAAATGTTATTTGAGCTAATTTGCAGAGTTTGGTATTGCATACGAACCCTCATTTTGTTTCAAATTTTATTTCTTCTCAGAAATGTAAGAGAAACCCGAGTCAAAGTTGATACTACTGAGAACCCCATTACGTCTCCTTAGTTATAATAGAGGAACCTCTGAGCAATAAATCCCCTTTAGACCAAATCCTCTCTAACTCGCTCTGTTTCCTGAAGATGCTAGTTTCATAAAATAGTCTGTATAGTGCTAGAGCTGTCACATCTGAACTATTAAAGTCTTTCCCAGAGTGTTGTTTACACCCGGTCTTTAGTCTTAAAGGTGAAGCACTAACATTTACAGAGTGGAACCGAAAATTGTTCAGTGCAGCCCTGCTACGGACATACGCGTCTGTCAGAATAGGTTAATAAAGAGGGTAATTGTGCGAATCTATTTACCCCATACATAACGCACCAACATGCTGTGCACGGCATGCCCATGTAAGGTGAAAACATGGACCTTGTTTACACAGAATATCTGAATTGCTGAGCCACCGAGGAGAGAAAGCAGATATGTGTTTTTCTTGACAGAGCTCGAGAATCAAGTTTAAAGCAGTTCAAAGTCACAAAGCTTTAATTTAGAGTGATGTGAGGTGATATAATGTGGACCACTTTTGGCTGCAATCCTATGGGACTATTTCCTGTTCACTTTATATGCTTGTCATACCTGTTCTTATGTTAAATGTGTGATGACTCTTTTTATCAAGCCAAAAAATTGTCCAAAACCTCTCAAATTTTGAGTTCTGTTCCTAAGGCTCAAGTGCTTTGTGTGAATCTGAGTTTGTCAGTCTGAATAATAGTGACACTTGTTGATTAAAAGCACTTGCCTTTGCTTATTTGGGTTTGGTGTAAGTTACCATGGAAAAAATGTGAGACCGAAAACAATGCTTGGTCTGCAAACAACCTATAAACAGCTGCTCTCCCTTTTTTGGGATTGTTTAGTGGGACGGGATGGGGGGGGGGAAAAATAGTATTGAGGGGGAAAAAGAGGTATGTATGAGAGAGAAACGGAAAAAATAATTGAGGAATGAGTGAATGAGGGGGGGTTGAATGAGAGGGAACATGTTATGAGGGGGCGAAAGAGGGGAAAGAGAAAGGGGTATTGATATTATTATGAGAAGGTTTAATGAGGAAGGGGGGAAAAAAAATTGATATATGAGGGAAAATTTGCAGGGTTTATGAGCGGGGGGGCGGGGAAATTTTCAAGGCATGAGAAGGGAGGGGGATGAGGAGAAAAGGTGAGAAAATAGTTATGGAGGGGGGAATAAATTTGAGGGGAGGGGGAGGTGACTGTATGATGAGAAATGATATAGGGGGCAGGAATTTGATTATTTGATGATTCGATATGTCATGAGGGGTGAGGAGGGGGGATGTATGTAGAGCTTGATGAAGGGGCGGAGCACTGAGGAAGGGAGAGATTAGGATGAGGCAGGGGGAGGGGGCCACTGTGGGAGTGGCACATAATGATTGTCGATGGGGAGGGAGAATGGGTGGCATGGTTTGTTGGGCGTTTGGCCGTGGTTGAGTATGAGTGAGGATGGAGAAAGGAAAAAGGAAAACAGAGGAAAATGGAGGGAAAAAGGGGGGGGGGGGGAAAAAAGGGGGATCAGAGGGGGGGGAAAAAAGGGAGGGGGGAAAATTGAAGAATATTATTGAGGGTGGGAATATGAGAAAACAAAGAAGGGATCGTAGGAGTGAGGAAAAAAGGGGGGGGGGGGGCGGAGGGTTGAGCGGTGGATTTGATGGGACGGAGGGGCGAATGATTTTGAAGTGGTATAATGGATTGGAGGGGGGTGGGAAGGGGATGTGAGGGGGGGAACGTAAGGCAATTGTTGAAAAAATCGACTGAGGGGAATTAATATTATGGGAAAAGAGGTGCGGGATTTTAGAGTTAATGAGGGAAAGGGGGATGAAATAAGCGGGGGGTTTTAGAGGGGAGAGGGGGCATGGGATATGAGAAACGGTGGAGGCAATTTTGGATTGAGGGGAAAATTTTATTCGTTTATTATGAGGGAAGGGGGGACGATTTATTGAGAGGAAGGAAAGCAAATTCATATTGGAGGGAGAAGAAAAAGGGGAAAATATGAGGTTGATTTTTTCGTTGAAGGGGACGGATTGAGGGATTTGTGAGAGGGAGGAAAAGAAATATTGAGAGTATTTAATTGTATTTTAAAGCGGATTCTATGTAGATAATGTTATTTGATAGGGAGCTATTAGCCCACTCCGAGGAAAGCGGGATGGCGAAAAATAATTGTTGAGGAATATATATGTGATTATGAGAACGAATGAGGTATCCCCGGAGGGGGAAAGAGAAGATTAATATATTATTTTGTCTTGATGAGCGGGACCGAG
Organism: Sinocyclocheilus anophthalmus; assembly: GCA_018155175.1. Classification (NCBI taxonomy): domain Eukaryota; kingdom Metazoa; phylum Chordata; class Actinopteri; order Cypriniformes; family Cyprinidae; genus Sinocyclocheilus; species Sinocyclocheilus anophthalmus. The sequence continues at coordinate 165,889 of JADLZN010004106.1, forward strand.
TAGGTCGGAGGGATGAGTTTTGTGAGGGGGGCGGGGCGGCGGGGCGAACAATTTTTGAGGGGAGGATAAATTAAATTCTGAAGGAAACAAGGGGGGGAGGTATCTCTTAATCTGAATTTTGAGGAAAAATTTGTGAGAAGCCCGTGAAAGAAAAGTTGAGCTGATGGTTGTTGATTGACTTGGATGGGGTCCTGGTTTGGGTGGGTGGCTTGGGGTGGAGTTGGTTGGTGCATGGGGAGGCTGTGGGGGGTGGAGGCTTTTTGGGGGAGGGCTTTCCGTCTGTGCGTTACCCTGGACTGGGCTTGGGGATGTTTGATGCTTGTTGTGGCGTTGTGTGGATTGTTGTGTGGAGTGATGGGGCTCGTAGAGGGGAATGTAGGACAAGAGGATGACATTTCTTTCTTGAAGGGAGACCTTCATTTGCTCCCCCCCCCCCCCCCCCCACCCCCCAACCCCCCCCCCCCACCCACCCCCCACCCAACCCACTCCTCCCCCCCCCCCACCCCTCACTCCACTCTTCCAAATAGAGTGCAAGTTGCTTGTGCGAAGTACTATCAGCAGACCCGATCTTGTATGTGATGTACTGTATTAAATTGCACAACCAGATACTCACAATGGAAAGATCCTTTTGGGGCACTATTCTGGAGCTCCTTCACCCATTTTTGGACACCTTCCACCCGCTTCCCTCCAAAATCCGTTGTAGACACCAGCAGGGGAGGTCTAATTATGGATGTTGTAGCGCTTACTTAGTCCAAATATGTTTGACAAAACAGACTACTGATTGCACGTTGCACGTTGGCACTTCACAGGCAGATATGCAGAATCTACGACAAAAGGACCCAATGTTATTGATTGTACACAAATATCTGATTTTTAGAGCAGGGAGGATTACACGGAGGATGACAAATTGCATAGGGGGGCTATGTATCTGTTATTTGAACACCCGGGAGCCAGCTGGGAATGGTAGGATTTGTTTGCGAGCTGGCTGGTTTGATAACGGAGGCGAGAACGGATGGGCCATAAGAGAGAAACGACCAAAGCAAAAGAGCCGAAAGAATGTAGCCACGATGTAAGAAGCCATTACTTGAATCTATCAGCTTTATTTATACTGGTGGCAGGAAAGCAGCGGCCAAATTATTACAGCTGTATGAGAGGGCTATTGGCTGGAAGATGTGCATAAATATGCTGCACATGGGAAACAAACAGCGATTATTTTGTATTTGTTTTTGTTTCAGCTTTCTTCCCTTATGCTAGTGTTCTCGTAATGTGGGCCAGATGGAAAGCCAAGCTGTCACTCCGGGCCCGCCCAAGTGGGTGCGCTTGTGTTGGCGCTCTCTCCGAGTCCCTGGCTGCCTCGGTGGGCTCTTTTTTTTTTTTTTTTTTTTTATTTTTTTTTTTCCTTTTTTTTTTTTAGTCTCCTGTATCCTTTTTTTTTTTTTTCGTTTTTTTTCCTCTTTTTTTTTGTGTGTGCCTTGTTTTTTTTTCTTGGGTTTATTTGTTGATTTCATCTTTTTTTGGTCTTTTTTGTGTCTATTTTTCTATGCCATATCTTCTTTTTTTTGTCTTGTGTTTGTGACTCGTTGTCTCGTTCCTTTTGGTTTGTTGATTTCGT
>JADLZN010004106.1:172500-186647 GCA_018155175.1 Sinocyclocheilus anophthalmus
TTTGACAAAACAATCTAGAATTTTAATGTTGGCCATTTATCAGTTTAGGCACCAAGGATGATGAGCGATATCGTTCTAAAAATCATTCTCAGTATTAAAGAATAGCATAGTTCACACCATAACTATAACGATAATGGCACAGAGGAATGGTATCACTTTCAGAACGATTTTCTTTTTTCCAGCTGATGAACGATAAAAAAAATCGACAGCCAATCAGAATCCATCCTGCCTTAAAGAGCACGAGCATTTAAAGTGGCAGACGGCAAAACTGCGACATACTTATAATAAACGCTGTCATCTGTTGGTGTGGGCGCTAGTGTAGTTATTGTTATATTATAGTGTCTTTATAGTTATCATTCTTGGTGTGAACGGTCCTTTATCGACCAATGGCCATAACATAATTATCAATATCTGCCATAATTGTAATATCGTGCATACCTAATTTTAAAAATTCCATTTTAAAATGTTCAAAAGGGAGTTATGTGAGGGGTTTTATTGTTAAATTCTACAAGGTTTACAAAAAACTATTTTGTTTTATGAAAGTTTATAAAATGCATTTAGTTTCCATTTACCAGCTCTTCCTTAAGGTCTGTAGTCCTGCTGCATGCTGAAATGTGTGTTGTTATGCGTTTGTTATTTATCTGTTCTGCTTAAGGGAGAGGGATTGCTTATTTATGCTGAAGTTCTTTATCACCATCTCTCCCCGAGGGAGCCTTGTGCCTCACTAACAGACAAAATGGGAGGCAAATTAAAACGCCGGCCCTATCTGATCTGACGCACTCATTTCCCTTAATAATCACATTACAGATGGCCACTCGTCTCGCCTGGCGAAATTACGCGCTAAATAGCGACATCACTCATCCAGAGTAAGGCTGAGGTGTCTTTAAAGAGTTAAATCCTCGTTTGTTTTCACCCCCCACCCACCCTTGCCTATGATGCCTCTTCAATTAGATATATTTATGGTTGTGGTCAGGAATATAGGTGTACTGCTGAATGCTTGTGTGTCTCTGATGAAACCGGGGGAACACTTGAGCTTTGTTGGCACAGTGACGCATGACAACAGTGTGGATTTACAGTGATCCCTAAGGCTGTTTTAAGAGGTCATGATGCCTGTGTCCTTTTGCAACAAGGTCACCCCCTTGTATCCTTCCCAGTTCCTCTCTAAGATGTTCTCATATATATTTTGGCTAGTGCACCAAATGAGCTACAACTGCAACTAGCTCCCCTCGACACCCCTGTGAGACACATGCAGATATGGAAGCCTAATTCTACTTAAGAAATAATAAGATTATTGCAACTTAACATCTCGAAATTGCTATTTTATTTTCATGTAATAGCACCTTCTTATGTCACAACATGATTTAAAAAAGAAGAATATGACTATATATTACAATGCAACTTAATATCAGAGAATTGCAACATTATTTTCTCTTAATTGCAATGCGACCTACTTTTCGTAATTGCAATTTTATTTTTGTAAATATTTTCTTGTGACAATGTGACATATCTTGCAAAGTGACTTTATATCTTGGAATTGCAACTTTATTTAGTTGGAACTGTATTTTTGTGTGTCACAATTTGTCTTCAAATTTCACAATGACCTACATATTGCAATGCAACGTAAGATCTCAGAATTGCAACTTTTTTGTTATTGTAACTTAATCTTCTTACAAATTGTACTTATATTTCTCTGTTTTCTTGTGACAATACGACCCATATCTAGTAAAGCAAAATTATATCTTAGGATTGCGACTTTGTTTTCTTGAAATTGTGTCTTTCACTATGTTACAACTTGACTTCATATTTCACAATGTGACTATATGTCGCAATGGGACTTAATATCATGGAATTGCAAATTGCATCCTTACATTTTCATAATCGTGACTCTCTCCGAAGTGCAACTTATTTATTTATATATTTATTTACTTTTCTTTTTTTTCAGACAATGTGTCTTATCTTACAATGCGACTTCCATTTCAATTGCAGCACAATTCCGATTCCAAATTCATATTTGGCTCAGTTTGACTTTTCACAATGTGACTGTATAATAAATGTCTCAATAGACCTTATAACTCACAATTGCAACTTTATTTTCTTGTGATTGTGAATGTAAAGCACATAAAAAGACTAATTCTATTTAGTTGCGACTATATATTGCACAATGTGACTTTGGATCTCAGAATTGCGACTTTATTTCTCAAAATTGTGAGATTTATTAATCTACACCTTGACTGGAGATAGTCATAATGAGCCATAATATTATTATTTTACTAAAATGGAAACAGGCAACCATACTCTTGCTTAAAATGTCAAAAGTTTTAGCTGGAATTCGCCTGCCCTATCATGACCTTACGTGGGTGTAAACCCGGTTTCGGGTTTCAGTGTGTGAAGTGGCCATGCCCGCCACTCGTGATGGCACACAGTGATGAGGTCATTGTGTTTGGACCCCGACCAGCTCTCTCGCTCACTCTTTCTCTCTCTCGTTTCCTCTTCCAGAGAACAGGTCCTCTCAATAGCTGTGTTGGGATTCCCCGTCCGCCTCCCACCCGTCTCCCTCCCAGACAGGGAGTGATTCAGAAAGTCACACTCTCAATGCTTTTCCACTAGCCAGAAACTCAAGGGTTGTGCTTCCTTTGGCCCATGTTTTTTCCAGTTGTTTTTGGTGCCCTCTCTTTTCTCTCCCTCTCTCCCCAGTAGGTCTTTCCTCATATATTCCCTGAGCCAGCCTTTTCCTTTGGCCGCCATGACTCTTAAACTCTGGCGGCACAGCTGAGAAGACATCCGAGAGGATGTGGCTTTGCGTGCAGAGAGGTGGCAGAATGCGCAGAACTCTCTGTGGTCTCCTACACACAACCAAAGTATGTGTCTGTGTGTTTTGTCGCATGTGAAAATTATTCATATAACAGATGACTCACACCATTTCAATTTCCTCTGTGAGTATGACCCGTAATCGCCATTACCGCACATCAAAAACAATGAAGCGGTGTGAATCCACTGGCGAGAAAATCGGAGGACGTCGACACTATATTTTCCTGTTTAGCGTGAAAGCATGTCTCATTGTCATTCTATTTTCAATCTCTGTGAAATTGATATCTTAAAGGGGTTTTCAAGAAAATTGTGCTAAGCAGAACATTAAAGCCTTGAGACACTCAGTCCATAAAGATTTAATTTAAAAGTTTTTTGTTTTGTTTGTTTTTGGTGGGCACATAAAAACTATATATTTCTTTACATTCCTTCATTCATTACATTATTTTTTTAATTTTTAATTATAATAATTATTTATGTACTTATGATCTGGTTCATGAGAGTCATTTATTCATGAATCAGACTACCCTGATTGCATTGAATGTTGTTTTTGCATGCAGGACAGTAGGGCAGAAAAACGTTTCACAGAAACGCTCATTTGATCTTTGAAAATGTTTTCCACTTCAAAATCTAATCAACCTCAATCAACATCTGTAAATCATATTATATATACATAATATCATCTTATGAATGCATGTAAATACACCTATGCATCAGTAAACATACTTGTGTTTTTTAATACAGGCAGTCGTGCACGGCGTGGACCAAGGGTTCAGCAGCACCACGGGGTGAAAACCAATCAAGGGGTCTATTCCTGAAGGAACATTAATTCCTGCCCATATTTCCATCGTATTAGTGTCCAGTTATACCCAGGACTAATTGAACATTAAATATAAAGAAAGTTAATGAAAATGTCCGTTATCCCTGTTAAACTGTGCCTGAGACTGCATTTATTAAAGGGAATTAATCGGCACATACCCTCTGCGCGGAGAGAGGGAGATATGTGAGCACATTGCTCTTCATAGCACTGGAAATTAGGATTTTTATTTTTTTTTGCGTCCGGGTAAATAACAAAGACCCCGTTGTTCCTTCGTTCCCAGAATTCCTGCATTCCATACCAAATTTTTCATTTTCCTTTCTCTCTCTTCATCTCGGTGGTTGAAAAGGTCTCAGAGTAGATATCTGCAAGGATTCGGTCATTACAGTTTCTCCAGTGAAATGTTCAGCACCGATCTCCAGGTCTATTATCAGAAGAGTGCAATTAACATTAGTACTTCGCTCAGATAGACACTATTGTCAGAAGCCCTATAGTGCAGGTTCCATTTTCAGCCATTGTTCTCTGCTCTTAAGGTGACATTTGATCATATTTATGTCAAAACACACTCCTGAGAAGCGAATTATGGGCTGATGAAGAGCTGAACGTCCAGATCAGGAATATCTAACTTCAGTCAACCACAAAGGTCGTTCCCAGACATGTCTGGCTCTCTTGCCCTTCTAAGGCCCCTGCTCGTGTCAAACCCTGGGGTTCTGATAACAGCAAGAGACCGTAGCAACAGATCTGCGTAGCCTGCAGCGCCCACCCCTCTATACTACGCCTTACGCTCTGACAGATAGGCTGCTGAACGAAGCACGGATGGGAGGTACTCCAAACTGGCCCGTGATAGTGTTAGCAAGTGTGAGCCAAAAAACGGTACTAATTAAGAAAGATCGATAACGTTGGACATTATCAATCCCCACGACCTCCAAGAAAAGTTATCACGCAGCTGTGCTTAAGAATGGCTCTCATTAACACTTCCCCATTGAATCGGCGTGAGCGGGGTTAAAAAAGCCATTTAAGAGGCACCAAAAGAAACAATGCCAGCCAAAAAAGACAATAAATAAGATTTCATGTGCATATTTGTAATTTAACATCAAAAGGCCCTCCAATATAGACCTCTGTAGCTGCTGTTCTTTAATGAACAGACCCCTCCCCCCCTTAATCACATTCAAATTGGTTAGTGTTCAGAAAATAGAAATATGTATTAGATAGCAATAAATTTTCATCATTGGCTAAGCCTGCTGCTTAATTGTCCTGTCCCAGGGCTTTGAAATTTCATTGTTCGTTAGGTGCTTAAGTCCCCCATCTCATTTTGTCTCTGTGACATTAGTGCTGAGGGCTCTAATACTCGAATAATTTGAATGGGGATTTGCATGATAGAGCGGGGAGCATTAAAATATAGGGGGGAAAAATGAAAACGGGGGAAACGGCTCCTTTCACTTCAAAAGTCACTTTGTTCAAAGTCAAATCACAATATTTAAAGATGCGTTATCGTTTTTTCTCTTTCTCTTTTTCCCAGGGTTTGGACGTCAGAACTCATTAGTGGTCATGTTCGCGGTCACATCTTTGTTGTTTTGTCATGGTATTGTATCAGTTTCTTCAGTTCACTTCAAGGAGAATGTGATTTGGAATTAGCAAGTTTGCAGCACTAGGAGGTTTGGGCTGGGGTTTTTCAGGATGAATCTGTTTGCTGGCCCTTTCTGAGCTTTGAGAGTAAGTTTTACAAAATCTTTTGGTGTGTCTGCTTTGTTGAAAATGCTGAGTAGGCTTTTGTACTGTAAGCTTCTAACAATACTGCAAACACTTTCTGTATTTACACTGAAACATTTGTTTGCAGGTAACCTAAAAATATAATTCCTTTGGTAAATTTTAACTGAGGTAGTTTTATTCAAGCCAAATAATTCAGTAAGCCACAGAGGCCATGTATTACAGTGATTTCACCAGGAGTAAGGGGTGATTTTAAGGGACTTTCACACTCACAACGATTTGCAGAAACAAAGCCATGGATGTCTTTCATGTTAAATGAGAGTGCGTCAATTTGCAGCATTAAAGACTGCTACCATAGTCTTGCTAAGGGACAAAGAGACCCGGCAAATTGGGGTCCGGGGACTGCAAGAAGGTGTTAAGGGGTATAATAGGAAATGTATTTGTATTTATTATTTATTTGTAAGTTTAGACATGTAAATAGGATGGCGTTTGTATGTTGAACCTCAAATAAAATATTAACAACTTGATGTTTAACCACACACATTATATATTAATATTATATATACAGTGTTGGGAAAGTTACTTTTAAAAGTAATGCATTAAAATATTGCGTTACTCCATAAAAAAGTAACTAATTGAGTTACTTAGTTACTTTTTATGGAAAGTATAATGCGTTACATTACTTTTGTGTTACTTTTTCTCATCTGGGCTGGGCTCATTTTTCTCTCTTCAGCAATAAAAAAAGATACAAATGTTTGTCTAGAGTAATTTTTGCTTGTTAGTATGGTTGAATTGGATCATTGAAAGTCAGCAGCAAAGACACTGGTTAATAAAATTATATTAAATACATAAAGGATATTTGTTTTGTTTAACATTTAATTATTGCAGGTCATATTCTGAGTTTGCATTTCACTGTTTTTATTAATTTTGAGGAACCCCTGAACTCTTTTTTGTGCAAGTGGGATGAGTAAATGAATGTTACATTTGTGACCCTGGACCACAAAACCACGTCTTTTAAGTCGCTGGGTATATTGTAGCAAGAGCCAAAATACATTGTATGGAGTCAAAATTATCGATTGCCTTCGATTTTTCAGACTGGGACCTAGTGAGGAGGTTACTGAAGCTAACAGTGTATAAAAGGTGTTAAAATCTGGCACTGGACACTGGAATCATCAACCACGCTGGACCTGCATAATATGGTTTCACCCTCGTTTCTAGTGTCCATAATTAGACACTTTGAGGTCACAGTTAACAAACAGTCAGAGTAAAAAAAAGGGAAATATTAATACAATACATCGAAGCCCCTAAAAGGGATAATTTGCATAATAACTAGGTTAAAAACTAATAATTAAGGGGGCCCCCCAAAAAAAGAGGAATAGAAAGAGAATGTGCCTCACCTAAGATGAGGCACTTGCTCTCTCTCAAACCAGCCAAGCAGAGATGGCCAGGCTTTTGTTGCTGAGATTTCCTAAATGAATTTATTATCTTAATGCCCTTCAACTGCAAATTAAACAGACATCCTGGCCATTGTTTGAACGAGAAGTCATTCCTTGAGGCACTTTTCAGCCTGTCATTCAGCGGTAATGGAGGGGGAGAGTGGCTGAGAGCAGAGCGATGCTTAGATGGTTGTAGAGAGGTTGCTATCCTGATCGTTTGACACAGAGATGAAGATAAGCATTCCACAAATAAATATCTGCCTAAAACAATATCTCACATATTCATTTGACTAAGAATCTGAACTATTTGGGCTGTTGAAAAAAAAAAAACGTCATTTTGTACTAACCTAGTGGGACTTTTTTTTTTGTGGATCACATAGGATGCATTTTTGAAGAACATCCTGCCTCTTTTGTGAATGAAGACTGGGACTCTCAAGCCATAAGACTTGGTGGAAATAAGTAAAGTCTTCTGGAAGGGAATTTCAATAATCTTTGGAGATTGAGATCTTTTTCGTGAATCTGTTCAACGTTCTAAATTGATTTAGTAAAGGGGTCATTATGATGCGATTCAATCCCTCTCAGGAACTCGAGCTGCGTCGAAAAGCGCTAGGGGAACGCCGTTCAGCGTGACGGGCTCTGAATTTCGTGTGTAATCAGACGAATAGATGGGCGAGACGTCACGGTGGGGGACGTAATGACCAGGAGGCTATAAAAGCACGTGCGGTGAGACCAGCTTCAGCTTTGGTCATTCAGCAAGCGATCTGTGTGTGGTGTCCTTATGATATAGTCGTTGTGAGTCTTATTTGGTGTTGTCTGTCCTGTAGGGCTAGAAATAAAGAAAATAAGGAAAACAAGTATGTCTAAAGCACATGACAAGTCACGTCATTTGACTATGGGCGAAGGCAGCCAGCGTTTCAAACCGTGTGTTCCTCCCTGTCCGCGTTTCATTACGGGGGCGGATACACACAGTTTGTGCGTTATCTGCCTGGGAGCGGAGCATGCTGAGACTCTTGAGAGAGCTGACTGCCCGCATTGAGAGCATCTTCCGATGCATGTTCTCCGCTCTCGCAAGGCACTCTTTGCTGAGGGTGCCTTCACAAGTGTTCCCCGCGGTGCGGGTCCCGCTTCCGCCGAGGCGGAGCGGCGATTACGCTCGTGGGGTTCACAGCTGGAACTGGCGGAGGGAATGGAGACGGGCGAGTCCCTATCTTCTTCCTCACCCGCCAGATCCAGCGCTCGCTCACCGGTTTTGGAAGCCCGTTTTGCGGTTACTTCCCCCCGGGGAGCGAGCTCGGCGTTCCGCCTCTCTTCCTCCGAGGAGGTTGATGTGGTAGGCGTCGATGAGGACATGCCCCCTCAGTCGCCCCAGTATGAGGCGCTTTTGGAGGTGGTAACTCGTGCCGTTGCCAAACTGAATATCGAATGGCCCGCCGAGAAAATGGCTGAACCGCAAAGAAGTAAATTAGATGAGCGGTTTTTGCGTACTAAGCCACCACCTCCACGTCGGAGCCTGCCTTTTTTCCCCGACCTCCACACCGAGGTGTCGAAGTCGTGGGGAAGACCATTCTCGGCCCGCCACTTTATTCCCGCCTCTGATTATTATGGCAATGTGGCGGGGATGAAAGAGTGCGGTTATAAGAAGATGCCCCGGGTAGAGCAGACGCTTGCGACCTATCTGTCTCCCGGCGCGGCATCGTCTCTAAAGGCTCCGGCATTGCCCTCCAAGCCGCTGCGCACAACTTCAGCTCTGGTGGGCAAAGGGTACTCGGCAGCGGGTCAGGCTGGTGCGGGTCTGCACACCATGGCGGTGTTACAGACGTACCAAGCCTGACTGCCTGAAAGAGCGATGAGGGTGAGGCAGGTAAAATCTGAGGATGTACCCTCTAGAGCTCAGGAGGACGCTGATTTGTTCTATATGGGCACTAGGAGACCGCCCGTGCCTTGGCAGGTCTATAGCAGATATGGTGGCAGCGGACGAGGCATCTATGCGGACCTTGTCAGACATGAAAGAGAGCGACAAGGTCTGATAATGCGAGCCCCGCTCGCGGCCTTTCTGGCCTGTTTGGTCAAATTCGTTCGAGGCCACGGGGGCATTGCGATGCTTCACCCCATGGTTGGTGATAGGGGTCCTATATTACTGCTAGTGGCCCCGTTCTGGCCAGGCCGAGTATGTTTCTCGGACCTGATTTCTCTTCTCGACGGCGCTCCATGGGAGATTCCTTTCAGGAGAGATCTCCTCTCACAGGCGGAGGGTATGATCATCCACCCCCGCCCGAAGCTGTGGAAATTGTGGGTGTGGCCCCTGAGGGGGCACAATTAGTAGCTTCTGGTCTCTCAACTGAGATTGTTGAGACCATACTCCAGTCCAGAACTCCCACCACGAGGAAACTGTACACCTTGAAGTGGAAACCTTTCACTTCTTGGTGCGGAGACCACCAGCTAGACCCAGTTAACTGCCCGGTTGGTACAGTGCTGGAGTTCCTGCAGGCCGTTTCTCCGCAGGGTTGACCCACTTCACCTTGAAGGTGCACGTGGCGGCCATAGCTGCTTACAGTGCCCCTCTTGGTGGTCAGTCTGTGGGGAGACACCCCCTGGTTACATGTTTCCTCTGCGGTGCGCTGAGGCTGAGGCCTCCAGTACAGTCCCGGGTTCCCCCGTGGGACCTGGCTGTGGTGTTAGAAGCTCTCTGCAAGCCTCCCTTTGAGCCTATTGAGGAGATATCTGATCGCCTCCTTACTATAAAACTACCTTCCTTCTGGCGATATCTTCCCTCAAGAGAGTTGGGGATCTGCAGGCCCTCTCAATGGCCCCTTCCTTCCTAGACTTTGTGCCCGGTCTGGCCAAAGCATTTCTGTTCCCGCGAGCGGGATATGTCCCTAAGGTCCCTTCCTCTGCACCGCGGCCTGTCGTACTTCAGGCCTTCAGTCCTCCTCCTTTCGAGGATCCAGACCAGCAGAGGCTAAACTGCATGTGTCCGGTGCGGGCACTGGATGCTTATGTCCACAGATCTGCCCTGTGGAGGAGGGCGGACTAGTTGCTTGTCTGTTATGGTCCCCCTATGAGAGGTCTGCCAGCAACTAAGCAGAACCTCAGTCGGTGGATAGTGGATGCCATCTCCCTATGTTACGAGTCCTCTGATCTCCCCTCGCCACTAGGGGTCAAGGCTCACTCCACTCGAAGTGTGGCGGCCTCCAAGGCCTTCTTAGCAGGTGTGTCTATGCAGGACATCTGCAACACTGCGGCGTGGTCCACGCCCCTTACCTTTGTTAGATTTTATGGTCTAGACTTGCGAGCCACCCCTGGCTATTATGTCCTCTCGCCGTAGCTGTGCAGTCTTCCACACTCGGTAGAGACTTAGAAGTCTGGCGGCGTGGGCTTTCTCGTTCCCCTAGCGTTTCTCGACGCAGCGAGTTCCGTGAAGAGGAACGCCTCGGTTTACGTATGTAACCCCTAGTTCCTAGAAGGGAACGGAGACGCTGCGTCTCCCGGTGACCATCATTCCGGCGTCCCTGGCCAGCGCTGGATTCACTCCTGGAGCTGGACGGGTCTCACGCACGTGCATTTTATAGCCTCCTGGGTCATATTCACCCGCGTGACGTCCTCCGCCATCTATTGGTCTGATACACACGACAATTCAGCAGAGGGGCCCTCCGATGAACGGCGTTTCCCCCCCTAGCGTTCTCGACGCAGCGTATCGGTTCTCGAGGGATCTAGGGTTACATACGTAACCTGAGGCGTTTTCCTTTCTCTTTGGAGTGTTACAAGCGGTTAGTGCATAGATAAGATCCCTAAAGTTGCAAAGACTAAAGTCTCAAAACCAAAGAGATATATTATAGAAGTCAAGACTTGTAAGTCCTCCTAAAACGCCTGTTTAACACGCCCCCACATGTCATGTCACGTGTGGGAAGAATTGTATAACGCAGCACAAGTTCCCGCAAAGAAACGAAGGGTGTAACTAATTGTTGCTGCCGCATGTTGTGAAGACCTTTGTGTTCTGGCGAAAGCAAAAAAGACTTGGTTGGCTTCCAATAGAGCGAGAGGACACCGACTAGAAATCAATATGTACAACACTTACCAACACCAGAACAGTTTTAACGCAAATTTCAGATGCGTGCAGCCATTTTATGACGGATTGTTTCCTGAGCTGCGAGAGAGTAGGACTAAAGCAGAGCTGTTAGGGACTCAAAAACTGTAAGTATGTTTTCATTTTTAAAGGATTTGCCACTGACAATTCAAATGCGAGTTTTGGCAGTGTAGAGTAGCACTTGTTGTTTGTCATTTCTCCGATCACAAATGCAGACATGGTTTTATGTTTACACGGCGTGATGCAACGTCATTATAATCCGTAATCATGTCCCCACTGGATGCAACAAATGCCTCGTTTATAATGGGTTTTAATGTTTTTGTCTTGTCGCTCCGGGACACAGCATCACAGTATGGTAAGGGACGTAACATTTTCATCACATGCTTGAGGTATTCAGCCAATCACAATGCACTGGATAGCTGGCCAATCAGAGCACACCTTGCTTTTCAGACCGATGAGCTTTGTAAAAATCGACGCGTTTCAGAAAGGCGGGGCATAAAGGAGAAACAATAATGTACTTTATGTGGAAAATAATGTGCTTTTTGAACCTTAAATCGCATAAACACATTTCATTACACCAAATACACAAAATAATGTTCTTTTTAGCAACATTATATGACCCCTTTAACAAATAAGTCTGATCCATTTCTCAAATTCAACTCAATGAATGGAGTTAATGACCTACTGAAACTGATTATTAGTGAGTAACAGCTTAAGTGTTGTCCAAGTTTGGTTTGTTTGTCATGCAAAACTATTGTATGGATTCAGAAGACTTGGTTCATACTGTAAGTCATATGGTCAACTTTTTGGGATCTGCAGTACACCTTTCCCATCGTGTGAGAACTTGTAGAAAATACACTTTTGTCCTATTAAAGTCCTCCTCTTCAACAACAACTTTCTTCTTTTCAGTTTAACCATACAATCACTTGTTATTTTATTAATTTATTTATTTTTGGAAGCCTTAGCCAAATCACTTTGTCCTAAATGAAATAACTCTTTTGTGTGAAGGTGTTTGTCTCGTTTTACTCTCTGCAGTTGGTATGTGTCTGTACAGAACCACCGGAGAGCTCTTCAGTCCCCTTTTCCGAGAGCTGGTGTTTTTCACGTCTCATTGGTTATTTTCAGGGCTATTATTTGCAGGCAGGCTCCTTTATCAGTTAATTTCTTCATGGAATCCAAATGTCATATTGTGGCAAACATAACCAAGGCTCTTTTCCCTTTGAGGTCACTGTAGCTTTATTGCCAGGGTCTGAGATAATGAGCCTGAGCCGGTCGACCCTAGAGCAGATACTTTTTTTTTTTAAGAGCAGGGCATGTGGGGGCAGAGAGGGTGACACAAAACAACAACAAAAACAACAACAAGCGGTCATGTTCAGCTCAGTGTGCGCACTGAAGCTTCATGTGGTAGCTTTATTGGAGACACCATGAATAAGCTCCTAATTAAAAACAGGTTGGGAGACAGCAGTAATTGCATCTTGTTAAATCTGGCTTTTATTTCAAGCGCAAAGGAGGTGGGAAATATGGCGACATGATTTCAATGTGCACAAAGACATGCAACTAAAGAATATCACTAATATCTGACCCTGGAGAAGGTCTTGTGCTCTTTCGCACACTTATTTGATCATTTGATTTCTCAATGTAATCCCAGGCTTTTTTACCTTTAAATAAAACTACTTAAGTAAGCTATGAATGTCCCTGTACGACACAAGTTTGTCTTTTGTTTGAATAATAATGTGTTCTCATAATCTGTCTTTTTCAAGTCCGTACCTCCTCCTACTTATCTCACTTTATTCCAATTCATATTGAGATGCGTCATTCCACCCCCAATATCCGCCTTTTATTCCTTCTCATTATTTTGTCCATGGCTTCTCATTAATATGCATCAGGAATAATGTATCTAAATAATGCTGGAACATGGTGAAAGAATGGAACAGTAAAATGTCCAGAAATTTCTGGTAGATGGGAATTGTGATCTTGTCATTAAGAGTTAAACGAATGTCCAATCACAATTACCTCTCTAAATGTACGTACACTTTGAATGGAGATGGGATGGACAGGGTTAGGGCAATCTTTTTTTATGCATGAAAAACATTTCAATCTTCTTTTTTATAGTCATTGCTTTGCTTTTTTCTTTGTTCCTTTTTCATTTTTTTTCTCTCTTTGGTTTGTGCTGAAGTAGAGTTTTTACTGGATTCAAGCAACCAGAAATAAATAATTAAAGAACCACTTTCTCACTAGTTAAGTGAACGTAATAGTTAACCGCAGTGTACAAATAGGTCTATCTTGCTTTCCCCAAGCTGTCTGTTTAGATTAATGGGCTTCTTCAGTGCCGTGCCACACAGGGATTCCCATTTCCTTATTAGATTTGGGAACATCAAGTATTAAAATAAATTTTTTCCTATTTCATTTTCATTAAAAACCCTGTTCCTTGATGTTTATGTAATTTAGGCGTAAACAAATCTTATAAAAGTGTGTATTGTCGTACTGGATTTTAAATGAGACTTAATGAGCAAACTGGGAACAGACATTTATCCCAGACGACTCCTGAATATTCAATGGGATACATATATATGTATATGCTAATGGCTGAGTTTAGACATATGTAGTGTGCTCTTAGCATACTAATAGGTCATCGAAGACATAAGGCATGAATCGTATCAAGCCAATCACAGATGTAAGGAGAAAGAGAAGAGGTCAAACAGAGATATATGTGCATAGGTAATTCATTTGTGATTTCATGGCGCTGTTTTATAGAAAATGGATTGTGTTGGTGTTCTGCTGAAGCTTTTAAGATAATATGTATAGGTATTATGATGTCTATAATTTGCCTCATGTGGTTCTCTTACTTCAACTAATTTGACCATTCTTCATGCACAAAATATATCAAATTGTGCTTCAGGAAATGTTCAATCTTAAATCTTAAAGCATAAATGTAAGATTTAGGCAAGCTATAATATTTGATTCTATATCCTTAATATTACTAAGGAGGCCCGGGAGAAAAAAGAATGTAATAATTGCGAATGTTTCTCATATTTGTGACTATTGGTTATTTTAAAATGTGATGGATATGATTCCACTGTTTAAAATTATTAATTAATAAGTTTAGGTTTAGGCTTCCAGATTTTTACTACCAATAGTATTTCCTTTGTCTTCCTCCTTTTGCCGCCCTTCAGCTACTCTTTCACCCCACACACTCATGTTCACCACTGACTCTGTACCTCCTTTATTTCCTTCAATGGCCCCGCCTTTTGCCCGTTGTCGGATCGTCCTTTTTTTTCTTTCTTTTTTTTTTACATTT
>JADLZN010004107.1:0-51811 GCA_018155175.1 Sinocyclocheilus anophthalmus
CGTTGATCGGTTTTCTTCTCCTCCTCCTCGTCTTTGTGCTTGAAGAACTTGAAACTGGTCTTCTGGATCTTCTATGTCATGCATGACCAGTGTCCCAGCTACTTGCTTGTATTGTTTCTGCTGGACATAATCATGTGGGCTTGGGTGTGGTTGTTTTGGTTCATGTTTGCTCATCATTTCATCCAGCTCCTGCTGCAATTCGTCTACAGCCTGTGTGAAATCTTTTCTTGTCATGTGGATAGCTTGTTTGAGACTGTCTCTTGTTTTGTAGCATCTATCCTCCATATCTTCCAGAGCTTCTTGAATTGAGTCATCATCTGCCATTGCTCCTTCAGGTTGCTCGTCAAGGAGTCCCTTGAACCGCTCCTCCAGTGAGTCTCCACTAACTGATGTCTGTTGTTTGTGTTGGTCTTCCATTTCTTCAAGTATTGCTGAATGTCTTCGGTATGCGAGTGACTCATCAGCTCTTCCCTCCTCTCTGTAGCCCCTGGCTCCTTTTCCTCCAAGCCTGTCACTCCTTGGCTCCACCCTGTGGGCTGTTCTCTCTCTCACTCGGTATCTTGCTTGAGGCTTTGGTGTTGATGTTCTTAGTCCCTCCTCTGGTAGCTCCAGCCCCTCCCTTGTGGCTGTGTGTTCGTCTCTCTCTCTTGTGGTATTTGCTAGTCTCCTTATTTAACTCCTGCAAATCTGCTCATCTATGTCAACAGCTGTATTCACATCTTGGACATAGCCATCAAATTCTACTGCCCCCTTTAAATCTATTTTTCCCTGTACTATAGGCATCTGATTAACAGTCTGATCGCAGGAAGAAACATATGGAGGTGGCCTTTCTCCTTTTATTTCATTACCTTTATTCTCTCTTTCTTGTTTCTCTAATTTTAATAATTGAATTCCATGTTGTTTGAACAGAGTCAATACCCCTAATTCTTGCTCTCTTTTGTCATTTCTCTTTTTGGATTTATCATTGGTCTTATCATTTTTTACCAATACCTCCATTTCTCTACACATTGTCACATTAAATGTTCCCTCTGCCGGCCACTTAGTAGTCAATTTCTTTGTTCTCTCTGCCCACTTCCTTGAGAGCTCTCTTATTACTTCCTTACAGGCTGGATTTTGAAAAGCTAAAAATTCTACTGGAGTTGACATCTTTGAAATTTGAGATATCAATCTGTTCAACACAATTAACTATTATTATTTATTTTCCCTTCAGTAATTTACCTCTCTAATCCCAGCGTTTCTAATTACTAACTAATTTTCACCAGGCTCATCAGACGAGGATCACTAAAAGTATCCGACCCCTGATTTTCACCTGGATTTTTGCTGGGCGGAGGACTTTTCACCTTTTATAAAAGCTGTTTAGATTGTCTCAAATATTTCAAAATAATCACAATGTGTTTTCTAGTTAACAATTTAAAGGGTAACACAAGGCCTTCTATTTCTTCCTTCTGGATATTGCTGTTTGTCCAAATGATGTTTTCTCCCAAGCTGAATGCCTCAAAACTCCATAGTCTTCTCAAATGAAAGTGACGACCTGTCGCTGTAATTCCCCCTGCCCAAATTGAGTAGGTGAGAGATGATGTTAATTTTATACAACACTCTTTTATTTTATATACACCAATGTTTAAATCATCCTTTGTTCAATATTTTAGATTAAGTGGTTCCATGTAATCAATCAATAATCTTTTCTCTGGTATTGTTCAAATTTGTCTGCCTCGCTTGCCTCTTCTTTTCCTCTTTCTATTTACATTTATCTCATCTGCCATTTTTATTTTATTTTAACTAATTTATTTAAGCAGTGTTCTCAGTGTGCTGAACTGTTAGTCCCGGGCCCCCTTTTTTTCTCTGCTCACCATCCATAATGGCATATATTTGTGGCACACCTCTCAGCTCAATTGTCACCAACAGACGTCTGTTCTACTAGGTATAGTCACTGGCATAATGTTTCCCTTTTCATCTGATTTGACTATCACTTTAGATATCCAGTCCACTTCTCATGTGACAACTGTCAGTGAGAGACATATATTGTCAAGGATTGTAGCTACTGTGGTATCCTTTATCCACTGACCTGCCAGACACCGCCTAGCATAAGGTGCCACAATTCGACCAACTGGGATTTCAATTACATTAGAGGCAGCTTCTGTTGGGGAAAGTGTTGGGGCACAAAGGTTCACTAGTTGATCTGTCAATTGTCGAACTGTTATGTTATTATAAACAATATTTTCCCAAGGTATTGTTGGCCATTCCTCTGTTATGTCCCTTAAATTTATAATGCTAATCAATTTTCTAAGAAGACTGTTCTTCTTGTAATCTGTCAATCTTTGTACCTGCCCTTTCCTGTCAACAAAATCTGATTCCAACCAAAAATGATTACAGATGCCTCTTGTATTTCTCAAAGTCTTCAAAAATTCTTGATATTCTTTCACACTTCTCCATTCACTTTGGTGTTCATAATTTGCATCAAATCTGCACTCGTCTTGTACATCGAATATGCTCATTCTGTTCTTTTTTAGGATCAGGACAGGCACAAAGATAATCTGTCTATTTTCTCTGCTTTCTTCACCTTTATCAACGTTTACTCACACACAAACACTCCACTCATGCACACACAACACTTTCTCTTTGTTAGTCACACACACACAAATCAAATCAACATACAGGTTCTCACTCTTTCTCATGTGCACACACACGCATTCAGGCACACATTTGCATGCTCTCTCTCACTCACATACACACACACACACACACACACACACACACACACACACACACACACACAGGTTCCTCACTTGCACACACACTCAAGGCCTTCTCTCCCACACTTTTTGCTACATTCACACAGAGCGAAGAGAAAAAACACCAAGCAGCTTTTGGTCCCCTTCTCTTTCTTTAGGAATGAAAAATCAATCACTTCTTTATCTTTTCTTTATCAATAATTCAGTTTCACAATTTGGATCACAACGGCGGCAACTTGGACGGTGTCCAAACAGCCGACAGAGCCAATTTCTTGGAATATTTTTTGTTTTTTCAACTCTTACAATTCTCTCAATACTTACAATTCTCTCTTTATTGTTCATTTAGTGTATTTGTTTTTAATTGTATTGCTTTTTCATTCCAGTTAAATCAAAGCGCTTTTACATAGAACATATATGTCACACACACATTCAGCTTTTCTCACAGCGCAAAGCAGCCAACACAGTTAATCATTCAGCCAAAACATTCAATGCTTCAATGTTTCCACCACTTTGACGCACATACAAATATTTTTACAACATATAATGGACAAACAAAAGACTAACAGTCTAACTCTATTTAGTCTGCAGACACCTAATTCAGCCGCCCTTCCCTCATAAGCACCCCTCAAAGCCACGTCCCACTTTCTCTGGACGGCTCTTTGATTCCTGGACTTACTCACTTTGGGAAGTCTCTGAATAGGTTTTTAGTGCCCCTTCATGAATGACACTGTGCACTTCTTATATACACTTCTTATATACAAAAGCTCTGTGTCCCTTGACACTGTGTACACAAAAACTTAATACTCTGATCAAAGCAACCCCTCCCTCATAAGCACCCCTCAAGGCCACGCTCCACTGTCTGAGCGGCTCCTTAATTCCTGGGCTTGCTTATTTTGGAAAGTCCTCTCTCATAAGTACCCCTCAAGAGCCACGCTCCCTCTTTTCTGAACGGCTCTCTTGATTCCTGGGCTTACTTATTTTGGGAGGTCTCTGGCCCAGTATTGTGCCCCTTCACGAATGGCACAGCACGGTGCTCTTCTTATATACACTTCTTATATTCGAAAGCTTTCTACTACTCTAAAGCATGTGAATCTTTTGACATCTGGAACCTCTCAATTCCACTTTTATTTTACTTAATTTAGTTCAAATTCAATATCTTAGATTAATTTATTGGTGAAGCCCTGTCTCAGATTACCATCACAGGTGTGACCTTAGTCAACCACACAAACAGTCTTATTTCCAATTTAAGCAAAATATTGCCTACCTCGTTTTTTTCGGGGCCCCTTTTAGAGATCTGTTTGTATAGCCGTCCAGGTACCCCACCCACGATGGCCCTCGTGGACGTTGGACCCCAAGCCAATCCTGTTCGTGATGCCAATCTGTTGTGGATTTTTCTTGGGTGCGGCCAATGAAGTGGAGAAGCAGAGTTCCAGATGTCAAAATAAGACTTTATTTAACAAAGAAACAAAGCCGGGAAGACAGTCACAGCATTCCAAATCATTCCAAAGTCTTTGTTTGTCAGCTCATATTATATATCCTTTGTTCTCTCCAAATTTGGTCATTTTCTGTTTTTTCTTTGTTCCGGTTATTTTTTATTGGTTATAGATACCTGATTTGCCACAATTGTTTCCAACCCTTTTGGCCTTGCTTTTTAATGGTGGAATGTGGTCCGATCAGCCATTTTTTATAAAAGCTTTTATTTCATTGGTTGGTAGTGGTCACATGAGGAGGTGTGCGTCAAATCCATCCACCTGCTCCTGATAATATTAGATTATTTCAAGTTCATGTTTACTGTCTAATGAAAAGACCATTATACATGTTCCTAATAATATTAGATTATTTCAAGTTCACAGGTGTACTGTCTAATGTAAGGTCCACTGTCTAATGAAAAGACCATTATACGTTCTTCATTCAGCATATTAATTTATATACTGATTACTTTCATTTTCACATAATGTTCAATAAAATTACACAATAATGGATGTGTCCGAAGCCAAATATCTTATTTGGAAAGGCACAGATAATGGCTTAAAAATTAATGACAAATTCTTCCGAATAATAGGAAAAAACATTCGATACAGTCATTCCACATGTTTGCTGGACAACAGCACAATATTATATATAAACCTCTAAAATCACTATGCACCAGAGAAATATCAACTAAAACACTGAATCATACATGCTTTCTATTATTTGGTCTATTTATTTTTTATTTTTTTACTTTGTACGATATGATACACTAGGCCTGGGGAATTAACATTAATTATTTCTATATCATTTTTGCTTCTCTGATAGCTTATCAGTGTTAATTTTGTGAGACAGCATGGATAAACTACAACAGGTAAACATGGCGACTGTGTGGATGCTAGTGCTGGATTACCATATGATTTATCATTTTTAATTGATAGGATATGGATTCTTAAATCTCAAGATCAGTCTTTTACTCTGTTTTCGTTGACACTTTACATTTTTTTTTTTAAAAAATTGGGGTGGATTAATTTGGCAGATGTATTTAACCAAAGTGACTTACAGTTGAGAAATAAAATAAGCGATTCATCATAGGATGGAAATAAACACGAGAAGTGTCAAGTCACCTTTATTTGTAAAGCGCTTTATACAATACTGGCTGTGTCAAAGCAGCTTTACAGAGTCAAACAGGAAAATAGATTGTCAATAATGCAGAAAAACAACAGATTCAAGTTTCAGCTAAGCGTTTCATTGATGATTCAGTGATGTCATCATCCAGTACAGCTCTCTTCCAATTGTGTCTGTGCAATCAGTCAAGCGTCTCCAACTAAGCAAGCCAAAGAAACCAAAATTCCATCAGTGACAGAAATGGAGAAAAAACCTTGGGAGAAACCAGGCTCAGTCGGAGGCCAGTTCTCCTCTGACCAGACTAAACCAGCATGGTGTGGTTTAATTCCAGCCTGCAGCACAGGTGCAGAGTCTTGTGCCGATGACTGAACTGAATTTTTTATTTTTTTTTTTTTTTGTTTTTTTGGTTTTTTGTTTTTTTTTTTTTTTTTTTTTTTTTTTTTTTTTTTTTTTTTTTTTTTTTGCTATGTGTACTTTTATTTTTAAGCCAATTATCAATCTCTCTATTTTTTCCTCCTTTTGAAAGTCATGGAGTTTTTATTTCGCTATTTGTGCAAATGGGAATTCAAAAAATATACTTGATGCAGTCTCCTGTTCACTGCTATTGAAGTTTACCCAACTATGACGACGTCCGCTTCTGAGAAACCCAGAAATGTGAAAAGAGTCCATAACTTACATTTTACTGGTGTATTTTATATAAGGAGCGCTGTGAATAGCGGCCTAGTTCCCTAAACGGCACTTAAAATGAGTATCAGCGAAAAGTTCCAGTAGAAGCTGACCTGAGAAAGCAGTGGCAGGTAAATATTTCACAAATAAAATCATGTTAAATAAAACAAATACATGAGCAGTGTGCTGATGCTCATGTCCTGAACACTGAGCCCTGGAGCTCCAGCACTAATAATGTGGGATGAACTTCAGACAACAGGCTTTTCTTACAGAAGAACAATTCCACACAAGCCAACCTCTGATAACAAGCACTTCTTCCTCTGAAGTGCCCTAGTACTGAAAGACTTTCACTGCCGAGGCCCTAGAAGAAGCGCTCTAGCTGTTAGTCAGGTCTGCTGGGGAAATGAGCCGATGTGTTCCCATCAGGCTACCTGCCTCCAGTCTAAACCGGAGGAGCGACAGAGAGAGCGGGCGCCGTAGCACCTCTCAAATTCTGATGGTTGTCCATTACTTCAGTTCACCTGAGGAGACGTTGATGCATGTCCTCCTTTGGATAAACTCCTGGAGGGGAGGACAGAGAGTGAGCCTCTGATGATCCAGCACTGCGTCCACACGATCACCTCCAGGTCCGAGCTGGAAGGCCGACAGATGAGGGAGTGAGACGTGAGTGCCGGTGACCCTCATTCTCCTCTTCTGTTCATATGTGAACACATTAATGAATCCTCCGTATCCATTGTATCAGAGGGGGTGACAGATGGGAACGTGGGACCCCAGGAGAGGTTAAGCTCTTTCTCCTCTGTGAATGGCCCCTTCCCTCACACATCATAAGGGAAGTGAAAGAAAACTGTTTCACACTCCATGTATTATATGAATGTGACTCTATAGGATTGCATGAGAGGACGACAGACAAAGGAGTGGTGTAACTTCTTACTCTCCTTTTCTGCATTCACTCACCTATTCACTATGGGAAAATGAGGATACTGATACTTGAGCACTGGAGAGGATGCCAGATAAAAGAGTGGGACAAGAGTGGTATAATCGCCCAATCAAGTCTGCTTGCACACCGCAGCACCGGCCCGCTGTCGTTTTGCTATTTAATAGAAATAAAAACCACACTGACTCAACACATATAGAGCAGTGATCATCTCTGAACCCAGTTTAGACTGATGGGTGTGAATCTGATGTCACTTCCTCTTCTTTCTGTAAGTGAGCTGCTGCACGCCATTAAACTCCTTTCAGTTAACAATAGAATAAGTTAAGCCTGTTTAATAAACTGAAGTTAAACCCTGTTTTAATTAAATCAATCAAACAATTTACACTTACTAACATTAATTTGAATTAAATTTATTTAAAATTTCTATAAAGGTAAGTTAATCTACAGTATGTGAGCACATTACTTTAACTTCCACAAGTCCTCCTTTCTATTACGGTCACTGTTTTTATATATAAAATGTATATATTATGTTTGGCACACATTAGTTTTTCAAATATCAAATATATGACGGCTGATTAGGGCTTAAAGCAGTGAAATGATTTGTTGCTACAAAGAAATGTATAAATAAAGCAAACTTCTTGAAGTTCGATTTCAAGAGCCTGTTTGTGTCACAGTTACAGTGATACTATAGTCTCACGTTCAGATGGCATGAACCCACTCTGTTGGATAAACATATAGAGGGCGGAGCTGACATCAGCTCAATCTGATTGGCTGATCACCATACACAGCTTCTAGGTCCTTGTGTCTGAATAGGCGGGACTTGGCCAGAATTACAGTCATGGCCAAAAGTTTTGGCAGGGACATAAATCAGATGCAGATATAGAGTGATCAGATGCATTTGAAATAAAACTTTATATTTTAAACTGTTTTTTGATGCTGACACAAAATGACCAACTAACATTAATTGACTAATCATATCAGCAGCACATGTGAAAGTTTGAATGAGTACTAGTCAGGTGAAATCACTATCATACTAAATAGATTGTAAGAGCAGACTGATTGCTATAAAAGGAGGGAAGAAGCGCTTCCAATCATTGTGTTCTTGTTATCAACGGTTACTTCCAAAGAAACATGTGCAGCCATCATCGCTTTGCATCAAAATGGCCTCACATGCAAGGAAATTATTGCACCTGAAAGAACCATTTACTGGATCACCAAGAACTTCAAGGAGAGATGTTCGACTGCAGTGAAGAAGTCTTGAGGACGTCCCAGAGTGTCCAGCAAGAACCAGGACCATCTCCTCCTGAGGATTCAACTACAGAACAGGACCGTCTCCTCCTGAGGAGTCAGCTACGGAACAGGACCGTCTCCTCCTGAGGAGTCAGCTACGGAACAGGACCGTCTCCTCCTGAGGAGTCAGCTACGGAACAGGACCGTCTCCTCCTGAGGAGTCAGCTACGGAACAGGACCGTCTCCTCCTGTGGAG
This sequence comes from Sinocyclocheilus anophthalmus, assembly GCA_018155175.1. Taxonomy (NCBI): domain Eukaryota; kingdom Metazoa; phylum Chordata; class Actinopteri; order Cypriniformes; family Cyprinidae; genus Sinocyclocheilus; species Sinocyclocheilus anophthalmus. Next base: position 8,414 of record JADLZN010004107.1, read on the forward strand.
TCAGCTACGGAACAGGACCGTCTTTTCCTGAGGAGTCAGCTACAGAACAGGAATGTCTCCTCCTGAGGAGTCAGCTACAGTACAGGGCGATCTCCTCCTGAGGAGTCAGCTACTGAACAGGACCGTCTCCTCCTGAGGAGTCAGCAACGGAAAAGGACCGTCTCCTCCTGAGGAGTCAGCTACAGAACAGGACCATCTCCTGAGGAGTCAGCTACAGAACAGGGCTACAGAACAGGACCATCTGCTGAGGAGTCAGCTACAGAACAGGACCGTCTCCTGAGGAGTCAGCTACAGAACAGGGCTACATTACAGGACCGTCTCCTCCTGAGGAGTCAGCTACAGAACAGGACCGTCTCCTCCTGAGGAGTCAGCTACAGAACAGGACCGTCTCCTCCTGAGGAGTCAGCTACGGAACAGGACCGTCTCCTCCTGAGGAGTCAGCTACAGAACAGGACCGTCTCATCCTGAGGAGTCAGCTACGGAACAGGACCGTCTCGTCCTCAGGAGTCAGCTACAGAACAGGACCGTCTCCTCCTGAGGAGTCAGCTGCAGAACAGGATCGTCTTCTCCTGAGGAGTCAGCTACGGAATCGTGTCACCAGCAGTGCAGAGCTTGCTCAGGAATGGCAGCAGGTTGGTGTGAGAGCATCTGCACGCACAGTGAGGCCAAGACTTTTGGACAACGGCCTGGTGTCAAGAAGGGCAGGAAAGAAGCCACTTCTCTCCAAGAAAAACCTCAAGGACAGACTGAAATTCTGCAGGAAGTACAAGAATTGGACAGCAGAAGACTGGTGCAAAGTTATTTTCTCTGATGAAGCTTCCTTCCGACTGTTTGGGACATCTGAAAAATCGATTGTTTCGGAGAAGAAAAGGTGAACGCTACCATGAGTCCTGTGTTGTGCCAACAGTGAAGCATCCTGAGACCATCCATGTGTGGGGTTGCTTTTCAACCAAGGGTGTGGGCTCTCTCATAATTCTGCCCAAAAACACTGCCATGAATAAAGAATGGTATCAAAACGTCCTGCAAAGACGTTCTTCTTCCAACGATCCATGAGCAATTTGGTGATGATCCGTGCATTTTCCAGCATGATGGAGCACCATGTCACAAAGCAAGAGTGATAAAGAAGTGACTCGAAGATCATTACATTGAAATTTTGGATCCGTGGCCAGGCAACTCCCTGGATCTCAGTCCTATAGAGAACCTGTGGTCAGTCCTCAAAAGGCGAGTGGACGAGCAGAAGCCCACAAATTGTGATCAACTCCGAGAACTAATAAGGCAAGAATGGATCACCATCAGTCAGGATTTGGCCCAGAAGCTAATATCCAGCATGCCAGAGCGAATTGCAGAGGTTATGAAGAACAAGGGTCAACACCTTTTTTTGCCAATAAAAGCCTTTAAAACTTATGATATGCTTATCATTGTTTTTCAGTATACCATAGAAATACGTGGAAAAATAATCTACAAATACTGAAGCAGCAAACTTTGCAAAACACAAAAGTTATGTCACTGCCAAAACTTTTGGCCATGACTATAGATGTGTATCAGACTTTGCCTGTATAGCGTTTACTGTAATGTTATATTGTATTAACACACAGTGTGTCTAATGTGATCAAAAATCTTTAAAATCAAACAAACTTTATACTTGCGTTTATCAAAGTGGATTTCTGAACTAACCACAATAAAGTTATATGAATTATGAACATGAATTAATAATTTCATTATTTTATTATCTTTGCTACTTTACTTCACAGTTTAACACATTCTCACATTATGATCTCATGAGAGGGAATCACCACATTTGTAACAAATATCTCAGGAAATGTGAATTAAACCCAACTCAAGAAAATTTGTAGCAATCATCCAAAAAATGAAAATAAAAATAATAAAAAAGCTCAAACACAAGAATGAACAGACAAGATACAAGAATCATCAAAGCAGCTTCATCACACAGAACAGAGATTATTACACTGTAAAAAAATAATCATGGGTCTTGTAATTTTCATTTAAAAAATGAAGGTGATAATTAAAAATAGTGTATATATCTTATTAAATAAATTGTGGTTCAGTGTTGTATAGAAAATATTGAGAACATTTCCCTAATAAAACCAAGAGATATGTTTTCCTCTGTTTTTTTTAAAGGAAACTTAAGCCATTTTAAGGCATGAATTGAGGAACTGATTAAGCTGATAAAATTAGGAAGAAAGAGACACTGATGCCGAACTCTGCTGAGAGATGCACAGACTCTAGTAATTCACACATGCTCTCTCTCTCTCTCTCTCTCTCTCTCTTATAACTGCATGATAATTTCCTAGTGTGATGCTTCGTGCCGTGGCCGCATTACCACCTTGGATCATTATTTCTAATGATTCAAAAGCCCGTCGTCAATTATTCCTTACTAAAATAAAACCATTTTAATCCTGATAGTATTCCTATTTTTTACAAATTGTAACTGTAATCTGATTATTTAGTTTTCTGACGAAACTGTTACAAATTACAGTTACCAGGTTTTTTTTGTATCCTGATTATGTAAAGCCATTACATGTATTCCATTACTCCCCAACCCTGTTCGTACATAGCTGTGACAAACCAGGGCATCAGTGCTTCAAGACATGAGCGCGTTATGACAAGGCACGCTGTCCCTGCTCTCCACACTTACTGTGAGACACGACCCTGTAACCATAGTTGCAGCGGCCTCAAATGGAGGAAGCCCCAGCGGCAGACTGAGTCTGCAGCTGCCATCAGTCCCAGCAATCTCTGAAATGTTTTCAGAGGGACCGCTCTGCCCTGCACAATAGAGGCGAGTGTATCATGAATGGACTCAACTCTCTGTGCTGATAAGTGTGCGAGCATCGTGCGTAAGTCTAAAACCATCCCCAGGAATGTAATCGACTAGCAGGGCTGAAGCATGTTCTTTTGCATGTTCACAGGCAAGACTAGGTGTGCTAAATGGGTGAGGAGCTTGTGTGTGTGGTCCTCGAGCACACGATGATGAACCAGTCCTCAGCATGTGCATGCCGCTGAGTCTCAGGGGGAAAGTGCTGCATTCATACAAATCGTGAACGGGGGGGGGGGGCAGAGCCAGCCCGAACGGTAGCACTTTGAATTCTTGCATTGGGTTAAATTGGGTTGATCTAGTTAAGGAAGTTAGAAGTAGTGAAGAGTTTCGATTTGCTGGTGGTTCTCGGCAATTCATAGTTGTGGAATTTAAGTTTTACATTTTTTCCTAATTGGACGATATTTCTAATCATGATGTTTAATTTAGTTTGCTTTATGTTTTCTCTACACAAGGTACAGGTGATTTTCCATTTTAAAATATCGTAGAGTGTTGGATTATCTCACTGTATAGAAGGAAATGGCAGAGACCATTGGGGTTAAATTTGTTTCTTTGAACTGTAGGGGGCTACATAATCTTTATAAAATCAAACAATTGATGTCTAGGTTAAAACAACTACAGTCTAAAATTGTTTTTCTTTAAGAAACACACTTAATGCCCAAAGACATATGTAAAATACATAATAGGTGGCCTGGTCAGGCATTTGAAGCTACATTTAGTTCTCAAGCAAGAGGGGTAATCACAATGATTCACAAATCAATTCCATTTCAGATGGATATAGGATAATGCAGGATCCTTCAGGTAGAAACCTAATTGTTTAAGGGACGTTATTAACTAAACCTGTAATGTAGGAGGCATGATGACGGAGTTTAGGATCCAAATACAAGGCTTTTATTATAGAGCGTAGTAAAACAGGCAGGGTCAAGCACCAGCAAACAGTAATATCAAAGGTAGAGACCTGTTGTAGAGACAACTCTTGATGGGCGAGTGCGAGTGCGGGCGGGAAGAGACTCGTGTGTGCGGGATGCGGGAGAGTAAAATGATTTGCGGGACTCCCGCAAAAATAAAAATGATCTAAGCATAAAATGTCTAAAACATATAAATTGTTATTTATCTGTTGCACAAAAGCAAAAAGAACAAATCGAGCGCAGCGTTAGTTCAGTCAGGCCACGTAGGCATAGTGCTGCGACCAGCTGACGCGGTCAGATGTCAAATCGCTCCAATCACTACCATTCTCCTATTAGACACGGGACATATATACGTGGCATTACTGCTCGGTAAGTATGCTCAAACTGCTCGCAACCCTCCCTCACCATTATGAGCATAAGCATATTACTGTGCACCTTCTGGTTGTCATCTTCTTTTGTTTCAAATCACTAAGGCTTCCAAGTCCCGGCTGCCATGGACCTCACTGCTGAGAGACACATCCTCATAACCAAGCTACAGTATAGACGTCCCACTGCACATCTACATGATTACCACTGTTCGCTTTTAAAGACATTACTAAGTGTCTTAATTGTCTATGTATTTCCAAGCTGATGGTTCCGGGGGGTTAATGTTGAAGCTCTTGTATGTTCAATTAATTTTGGAGCAAAAACCCCATAAGGAACCATACCACCAAAGATAAATTGTGTTTCAATAAACACAAGTAACTCCCCCCCCCTGCCCAAAGTGGTCATGTCTGACTTATATTAACCTAAACTGATGCGTGCCAAGAGGCATAGTTTCTATTTATAACACGTGTTTAATAGCCAATCACAGACTCAGCGGATGATTTCTGGAACGCGATGGCCAATCAGAGGTGATTAAGTTAGAGTCTACTCACCGCAGTGCTGAAATTCCGTGCTCACGAATCCTCTCATTTTGACACAAGTGTGGAGATTGTGAAAGATTCATTGTGCATAGATTTATTGTGTTATAACAGAGCTTTAGAGATAGAGATAAACTGAGATGTCAGTTTTAGTGAAATAAAGGAAGTGTTGCTCGCAATTCTGCAATCAAACCATGCACGCAGCAGCCCATGCTTGCTTTTCTGTTAAAAATAACAGTGGTTTGTGAATGTTTATGCTTGGCCTAAATAACAAATATTTTATCGGGAGTGTTTATGCTGGGATGTTGTGGAGCTTAGGAGATGTTACAGAACCATTTCATGTACATTTCTTCGATGTACTGAAAAAAATCTATATAGATTACTTTTATGCGGGCTTTTGCGGGCGAGAGCGGGACAAAACATGAATGTCGTGGGCAGGAGCGGGACCAGATAAAATATATTTCTGCGGGAGCGGGCAGTCTCTAATCAAGGCACAGGCAAAAGGACAGGCAAAGATCAGGGCAGGCAGCAAACAATCAAAAACAGGTAAACAGTCCAATATCAAAACACAAAGACCAGGCAAGAAAACAAGGAACTGGGAAATAACGGGAAAACACAGAAACTGGGAGTATGCTACAGGCTATAATCATCAGCGATGTGTTTCTTCTTCTTCTTAAGTGTTTCTGGTGGTTGGCAAAACCAGCTAATAGGTGCTTTACCGCCACCTGCTGGACTGGAGTGTGGAACAAAAGTCTGGCTGAGAAAGATAACAGGAGAAAGAGAAAAGAAAAGAAATAAATAAATACCCACTATTCTATGATCTTCATATTCGTTCTAGTAGACCGGTCTCTTTCAGACATGAAATTAACTGTACATATGTTTTCCTTAGTACTGCTCCAAGTAAATTTTCCAAAGTAAATTTAAGTTTATATTTTTCAAATACTTCTTTTAATATTATTCTCTTATTTTCATATGCATGACATTCTATTATTATATGTTTTACTGATTCAGGTTGGTTACAATGTGTACATAAACCATTTGTGTGTTTACCTATTAAATGCAGAGTCTTATTGAGCCCTGTATGTCTTATTCTGAGACGAGTATGCTTCCTCCCTCCAATTTTTACCCATTTCTCTTCCTACACCGACTTTGCTTTGAATATTATAAAAATGTCTTTCTGTATCATTAATATCCCAGTATTCCTGCCATAGATTTTGTGTATGTACCTTTATTATAGTCTTGGCTTCAGCTTTACTTAATTTAACCTGTAGATCTATAGTTTGGGATTTGAGAGATTGTTTTGCTAAAAGATCTACCTCTTCATTTTCTTTCACACCTACATGCGCAGGAACCCAGATAAATGATACATTCGTACCATTATTATGTCATCTAAGGATTATTTAATATATTTCATTTAAAATGTCAAGTCTACATGATTTCCCAGATCCAATACTTATGAGAGCAGATAAACTATCAGATGCTACTACTACATTGTTTTTCATTCTATCCACTGTAAACCTAATATTATTAATACCAATTCTACTGTATACACTGATAAGTAATATGTGGTTCTCTTTTTAATATTTTCCTCGCGTTGTGGGATATATACTGCAGCACCTGTGCAACCATTTTCAGGGTTCTTGAACCATCTGTAAATAAAACTATTTTATTGGTGTTAAAATAGCTCCATATAGTTTTGGTAACACTTTAGAATAATGGTCCGTTGTTAACAAGTAACTATGCATGAAGTAATAGGTAGTACTACATTAACACTTAACTTAATACTATTAACTAATAGAGGAGCAAAATTAACTAAACAATAAGTAGTAGCAAATTTAGGACAAACGTAGTTCCTTATTAGATATTTGATAATTAAATAAAAATATCCTCATTGAGAACTACTTGTGAACTATGACCAGTTAATAAAGAATAACCAATTAATTGCTAATCACAACAGTAACACCTTAAAAGTGAACAATTGGGTTCTTTGTGGTAACTAATTTATGAATATGATATCCCCCAAATAAGTCGGCTACATTTTAAAATTGTGACTACTACTCTTACCAAAGAATGGATGTTCTCTGTTTATTCAAACAACCAAACATAAAAATAATAATAATAATAATCATTTAAAAATGTTAATAATTAGGAAGTGATTGAATTAATTCACAATTATGAGCTCTAGTTTGTGTCAATTCAGTATGTCTCCGACTCCAAAAGACCTATACCTTTAGTGACAGTAGGCTGCGGAGGACTTTTCTTAAATATAAATAATGATGTTCTCTTGACAAAAACAATTCACATCCTTAATGAAGGCATCGACTGCATTTATATTGTGTTCAGCACAAAACCGCATATTCCAGATAACAGTGTCTGGTAAAATATCACTAGTACCTCACACAAATGTATGTCAGATATAAAATATGTTAAACAACTTATTCATTTACTTGTAATTACTGAGGAGTTAACGTGTTTTTCACTTTAAAAAAATGGTCCAGATCACTAGTAGTTCCTGCAGGCTGACAAGTTAACGCTTGAGTAATTAGTGAGAGGCTAATGTATTTTTAACTTTAAAGCTAAAGTGCTACTAAGGAAATACTAGTGATCTGGACCATTATTTTAAAGTAAAAAACACGTTAACCCCTCAGTAATTACTCACAAGTTATTTAACATATTTTATATCTGACATACTGTACAGTCATGCATTTGTGTGAAGCACTAGTGATATTTTACCAGTAGGTCTTTTGGAGTGGGAAACATTGAACTGACACGAAGCAGAGATCATAACTGTGAACTAATTCAATCATGAGCTTGACAGCATCACTTCTTAATTATTAACATTAAGTGAATTTTCATTTTTATTATTACTCTATGTTTAAGTTTGAACATCCATCATTTGGCAAGAGTAGTAGTCACAATTTCAACCTATAGCCGACTTATTTGGGGGATATCATATTCATAAATCAGTTTCCACAAAGAACCCAATTATTCACTTTTAAGACGTTACTGTTGTGATTAGCAATTAATTGGTTATTCTCTATTAACTGGTCATAGTTCAGAAGTAGGTCTCAATGAGGATATTTTTATTTAATAATTATCAAATAATATACTTATATATATAAAAATAATAATGGGAACTACCTTTGTCCTAAATTTGCTACTACTTATCGCTCAGTTAATCTCGGTAAATTCTTCCTGTAATTGCAAGTCAATTAATGGCATTGTAAACTTCCAAGGGGGAACTTCAGAGTATGGAACTGTTGGACAATATTGTATAGTATGTAAACATGCCTTCCTTGCTTTTGCATTTCCTATCCATCCAAAACTCCTAAAATTTGATTTAAGTTCCCAACACACTTGTACTATTGCCTTTGTAGGATGTAACTCTATATGTTGTAACTATGCCCTTTTATGTTAACCTAGCATGCAAGCATAAGTTTCAGTCTTCTCATGCTTAGAGACATCTCCCCAATTTCTACCTGTAAAACCACTCAGCGATGTGGCGGAGTTCATCTTTTATAGTCCTTCTAATGTGAGGCAGCTGTGAACTGGTAATGAGTGTTGATGAGTCTGGGCAAAGGATTGTGGGAAATGGAGTCCTGGGTGAATGACAAAAGTCAGGGATAGAGTGCCCTCTGGTGGAGCTCATGGGCACTCCAGTGGGTGATCGTGACAAAACCATTGAATCTTGTTAATGTTTATGGCCCTAAATAACTTCCTGCTCATGCCCATTGCCGTTATCATAACCTTCACATTCTTTCTGATTTGAGTGATCCATCTGTATCAAGCTAGTTAAATATGTTTAACATGTGAATTCTTGATAAATATATTATGGGCTGTTGGCATGAATTGTGCTCATGATGGAGTGGTAGTGGAGCACTCTTGGGGCAAGAGAAAACCACGACGCTCCAACTTTTAAAAAAATCCGCTCCTCACTCTATTCAAAATCACACCGCTCCACTCCCCCTCCGCTCCGCTCACATACTCTGGTGTCAACATGCTGAGGGTATTTGTTACAAATCTTTCTTACCATTATTTATACTTGGAAGAATTTCATCACATTATTTATTTTCTTTTCCAAATTTCTAGATATCAGCATATATTTTAATGAAGTAGCAGAATAATGTTAGGACTAGTGTTGGGAATAAAAAGATTTTGTAAATTAGTGTCAGTTACTTTATGAAAGAGGAACCTGCCCTTAGTGTAAAAAAAAATCCACATGTAAATCAAGACACGGTGCTGTGTCTTTAAGTTCAGGAAGTCCTTCACTGCAGATGATGAACTGGAAGAGTGCCAGAAGATTCACACTGAAGTGTTCACACTGCGAACAGAGATGCAATCTATCAGAAACCCTGGAAACATAGGAAAGGATTCACACTGGAGCGAGTTTCATCAATTATATAGTACACAGGCATGATCACAGTGACTAGATCATCTTCAGATCTGGCAGTGTTACACCACACGTGACACGATAAAGTCGTTTCTTCTGTTCTTATCAGCTGCAACGAGAGACACAACAAAGAAACACTATCCAAAGTTGGAAGTTTATCTTCAAGACAAACAGTGTGAGGTTCAGATCAACTCAAAGATGGAGTTCCTCTCCAAATAACAATATCTAGGCTTTATTCCTGCATGGCACTTTGTTTTATTATATGAATTATGTGAATATGCTTTATTTTTGTAATGTGTAGTTTGCAATAAAGTGAGAAGATGAATCTATTTGCAGCAGTATCATATTTATTAAACAGAAACCCTCAAAACCAAACACTCCAATAAATAACAGAACAAGTGGTATAACACGATAAGGGCTGACAAAGAACTGAAAGAAACAGAGCTTAAATACACTGAACAGACTATGAAAATTAGACATACCTGACCAAACTAATCAATCAAATGAAAAACCAAGGTAACTGATGAACACTGGAAAGTCAGTGAAAACAAAGAAACAACTGAAATAACACACAAACCCCATCCTAAACAGAACAGAATTAAGACATTTCTCCCCCATCAAAAGGCACGACTACGCACCTTAAAAGATTGTAAAAAGTCCAACAGAGGAGGGCGGGATGGGGTTTAGGTGGTGAACACAACCAGAATACCAAAGAGGAAGGGCCACGTCAGAGTCAGCATCAGAATCCAGGGCAGAGAAAATGGTGGGAGGAGTCAGGGTGGAAACCCGAGCAGAAGTGCCAGGATGCAAACCCATGGCAGAGTCAACAGTGAGAGGAGCCATAGGGGAACCTCTGCAGGTGAGACCTTGGGGACTCTAGTATGAGATAGAACTGAGATACTGAAGGGACTAGACGACAACAGAGGTCCTGGAGGGCAGGGCAGAACTGCAGTGACAATCAGCAGAGGTGGAGCCAGGGTGTCAGAGGATCAAGGCAGAGTGACCGAGGACCCTAATGGAGGGAAGGAAGAGCCAGACTGAGCCGGAGAGGTGATCGAAAGTCTGTGGTGCAAGCAGAACGACATCAAACCAATGTGGAACCGGTGGGATGAGGAAGCACAGTGGAACTGAGGGGGGATGGTAACGGGTGGAGTTAAGGCAAAGCCAACTGTTCGACAGGCCGAGGTAGAGTATAGAAACTGACACCCCTTGGCTGAGATGGCGAACTTGAAGCACAAGGTGAACTGGAGCAGAGCCGAGAGCCAGCATAGGAGAAGCTGAAGGGCTGAGACTAGCTAATGAAGACAGGGCTGAAGCACTGGGTAGTGCAGTCAGGGGTTCACAAAAACAGTCTAAAAATGGCCTCCCTGGTCAATGCAAAACATGCAGAAAACTCAGGAGTGACCTCTTTGGCCAAAACAGAACAGGTAGAGAACTCAGGCCCTCTTGGCTGATGCAGTCAGGGATGGCTTCTCAAGCTGACTCAAAAAAGACGGGGGTGGAAGACGGAGGCAGTGCAGGAACAACATTTCTAAACATTCGGTGCAGGCTGAGGAAACAAAACAGGCTGGACACACTCAAAGTCAACAAGTGCTCCTTCCTCAGCTGCTGTAGAGGGGGTTTGACTTCAAGTCATCCCCTCATACTCCACCGGTAAATCCACAGGCATGGGTGATGATGCCAGCTCATGGACCTGGTCAGATGTAGTTAGCTTGGGCTCCAGGGTGATCTCTAGTTCAGGCGTATGCTCTGGCTCCTCTATTGCGTCAGGCACAGGCTCATCAACTGCAGCGGGCTCAGGCATCACAGTCATCACTCTGGACTGGTGGAAGTGGCTGGAGTGATGGTTTTTGCCTTGCTCTCTTAGAATTTGAAGGGGGAACTGTTGTGGAGAAGTCCACATACTCCTTAAATGTCCCTCAAGGTCTGTCTCCAGGCAGGTGCACTCTGGTCTCGGCATTTAGGCCTGCTGTGAAAGCAAGCAGGCTGTCATCATTGTAGTGTATAAGATGGGTATTGACGTGACATGTGGCCAAGTATGGTGGCCCATACTCGGAATTAGTGCTCTGCATTTAACCCATCCAAAGTGCACACACACAGCAGTGAACACACACCCGGAGCAGTGGGCAGCCATTTATGCTGCGGTGACCGGGGAGCAGTGGGTAGCGGTTGCCTGCTCACGGGCACCTAAGTTTTTTCCCCCCCCCCCTGGTTTTGCAAGGGAGAGACACTGTACAACCCACAACCTTTGGGTTGCGAGTCCGACTCTCTAACCATTAGGCCACGACTTCCCATATGAATCCATAAATACCTGTGTATGTCACTCGAGGGACTGGTCCCCTGTGAGAGGAGGAGAATTTGTACCTCTATATATTTCAGTCCAATAAAATGCATTTTCTTGCCCCTGAAATACATTTAAAATATATTTTGATGTGTGAAGGTTTAAACTAAATATATTTTCTTTTTCAAAAATATATTTCATTGAGCTTCACTGTTTTCAACAAATATTTAACATATTTATCCAAAATTACCATATGGTTTATGAGTAGTTTATCTACCTGGAATCTCTTGCCAACCAATAATTAGTGCTGCTGCTTCAAATTTGTTGAAATGGTAACGCTTTATAATAACTTTCATTAATAAATAAATAATAAACTTTTATGATCACCAGCTGGAGTGCCCATGAGCTCCTCCAGAGGACACTCCACCCCAGACTGTTGTCACTCCCTCACTAACTACATTCCCCATAATCTTTTGCCTGGACTCTTAAACACTGATTGCATTCACCTGTGTCTTGTTAACTCCATCAGTCTCACCTTATTTAAAACCTAGTTTTTCACTCACTCATTGTTCAGTTTTGTTAGCCTGTAGCATTCCCTAGTTCCTGTGTCTTTCCGTGTTTCCTAGTTCCTTGTTTTCTTGCCTTGCCTTGTCTCTTGACCTTGGACTGTTTACCTTGTTTCTGATTGTTTGCTGTCTGCCCTGACCTTCCCCTGTTTTGTGGATTACTCTTTTGTCTCGCCCTGGATTATACCTGTTTGCTGGTGTATGTGACCCTGCTTATTTGACCACTCTTTTGAATAAAGCCTGCACTTGGATCCACAACTGCATTGTCACGCTCCCCAACGTTACACAAACATTATATAATGCTTAATGGATCATTAGTTAATATATATTCAAAGAGTTAGAAACATGAGATAATGTTCTTGTTAATGTTTGCTAATAAACTTATTAAACATTAGATAATGTTAAAACATCATTATTTTATGTAAGTTCAAATGCTTACAAATGTCATTAAACTTTCAATTCCATATGATCAAGCACTTATTGAAAATCTACAAATGATTTTAACAGATGTTATTAAATTATTAAAAGTTTGTGTTAATGCACAACACTTTTGCTGCTATTGAGGTGTGATACTTGTAATGTTAGGGACAGGTTTGTAGGTATGGGTATTTTTAAGGGTTGGTTAAAGGGTCAACAGTGTACAAGGGGCAATTTGATTATTATAAGGGAACACGGTTCAATATGTTTATATTATATTGTTTGAGCAAGTATTTTCTTAAAAAAATTATTTGTTTCCCCCTGTTTATTTATGATTCAAGGAATATCTTGTTAAATGATATACTGAAGAGTAGTATACTAATTTGAGTGAGGCAATAAAAACATTTTTTGCACCAAAATTACAATCTGTTATGTCTTTAGCAAGCATTTAGCTAAACTTAACCAACCACCCTTTACACAAACCTTGTTACATAGCTAAAAGTCCAATTACCATAAAGATACTAAATAAATAGTTGTCACGTGAAGGTTCACGTTTAGTTCCTGTTGTCCTTATGTGGTCCTTCTGTTCCTGTCACCACTTATTCTGATAGGTCCACCCTCCAGTGCCCGCTCCCAGAGCGACTCCAGTGCCAGTCCTCCAGAGCGCCCCTCCAGGGCCCGCATCCTCAGAGCGCCCTCCAGTGCCCACTCCTCCAGAGCGCCCTCAAGTGCCCCAGAAAAAGGGGGGGGGGGGGGGGACCCCCCAGAATTCATAAGTTTTCCCCAAGAAAATTTGTGGGGGCATATGCCCGTGACGTGGTGGGGCCGACCGCTAATCTTGATCTGCCAGGGCCTCCGAGTCGCTGCTCCGCCATGGCCTCCGAGTCCCATGCTCTGGCATGGCAACATGAACTGCCATGCTCGCCATGGCCTTCTTGAGTCCCCTGCTCCGCATGGCAACCTGAGCTGCATGCTCCGCCAGGCCCCCTTGAGCTCCTGATCCGCCCTGAAGACTTCCTGTGTCCCTGTCTTGCACCAGCCTCCAGGGGAGTAATGTCACGTGTATGTTCCCATTTAGTCCTTGTTTGTCCTTATTTGGTCCTTCCTGATCCTGTCCCAATATAGTTTGATTTGTTCCAGGTGTATCTCATTATTAGTTATCATCCTCACCTGTCTGCCCCTCATTATCTGCCCTATTTGAGTTCTAGCCCGTTCTGTTCTCCCTTGTCTGGAATTGTTCATGTCTACCTTTGCTACGTGTTTTTTTCCTGTTTCCTTGGATATTATTAAAGTCAATAAGTTTGAATTTGACTCTGCATCTCCTCGCTCTGTGCTCCTCACAGTAGCAAACCGTGACATAGTATATCTTTATAAAAGTTACAATGAGAAAGGTCCAATTTAGATTGGTACTGCAAAATCATGACCAAATGATTTATCACACATCTTAACAAATAATTTATTAATTATTTGTTCATGTTTTTTTGCAGTACCCAATCTAAAGTGGAAATTATTCATAATTTGCTAATGTTTATAAAGGTTTACTAATCATTAATACCTTTATGAACAATCATCTCAATGGCAAAAAGTGTCCCGAAAAACCTGAATTTACCCTATTCACACATCTTTACTAATCATTTATTAATAATTGGTTCATGTTCGGGACACTTTTTGCCATCGAGCCTGATCTGCGCATAAAGGTATTATGATTAGTAAACCTTTATAAACATTGCAATGATGATAGTTCCCACTTTAGATTGGTGTACTGCAAAACATGACAAATAATAATATATTATTTGGAAAAGATGTGTAAATAGATTACACAACAAACAAAGACCAACAAATGATATGAACTGAAAGTTTACTGACATTAGTAATCATTTCAGTTCACATTAAATAATCGTATGTTAATCATTAGGTAATGTTTAGCAAGTTCATCAGTAAATATGAACAAGAACATTATCTCATATTTCTAGCTACGTGAACATGATCTGTTAAGCATTATATAATGTTTGTTAATTATTTATAAATGAAAGTTATTATAAATTGTTACCGTAACAATAAGCTGAAGCAACACAATTTTTGAACATGGTTGCTTTTGAGGGACTATTGCTATTACAGTATAAGTGTACTGCAAATTACATTCATGAAAAAAAAATATTAGAAGTGAAATCTACTTAAAATGTTCACTCCATCATGCACTGACATTGTGTCAGTATGTACCAATTCAAGCAGAATTTAAACGCCCAGTTTGTTAGATCAGAGGAAGTTAAAACCACAGGAGGAGCTGAGAGTATTTAAAGAAAGAGTTGAGAGCAAATAGTGAAGAGAAAGACTGCAAGAAAGAGAAAATGGCTCATAAGTGTCATTTGTGTCTGCTGGGGCTGATCGCTCTCTCTTCACTTCTCACTGGTAAAGAAATAGTTTATTCTGGACAGTGTTTGCATTAAGTGAGGGAAAAAAACTATGATCTGAATCTTCTGCTTTTTATGCTGGTATGTTTTTTGTTTTCATTTATTAATATATAACATATTGATCACCAAAATGTTCTTGTGTTTCAGGTACCAGTGGAGAGGATGAGACTCATGTGTACATCGGTTCTGGTGAAAATGTCCGTCTGCCCTGTAATAATGCTCTTCATGACTGCACATCAACTACATGGATCTATAACGGGTTCAGACATTCAGCAGCAGTTGAACTGATTGCTAGAGGGATAATTATGAAACACATCGAGAGTCATGAGAGACTGAGTCTGGGGTCTGACTGCTCTCTGAAAATCAGGAACATCTCAAAAGAAGATTATGGATCTTACAGCTGCAGACAATATGAGAATGACAAACAACAAGGAAATGATTCTTGTGTTTTTTCCTGCATGTCCTTTATGATAATTTTACAATCATGTGGCCAATTTAAAAGGGCAAATTCTTGGTTTAAACTCCCATGATGATTGAAGAGTCTGTGATTTGTGTGTTATTTGTGTGTTTCAGTCTCATCCTCACAGACTGAGATCAGTGCAGGCCGCTCTGAGACTCTCTTCTGTCAGCTGGATTCATCTGCTCGAGTCTCTTGTGATGACTGGATGCGTTCTGAGGGAATTGAGCTGTTCTGGGTGAATCAGGCTGGTGTTAAACTGACGAGATCAGACTCCAGATATCAGATATTATCCTCATCAGATCACTGTATCATCACTCTGAATACAACACTCACATGTTTCCAAACCTAAAAAGTGAAATCACAGCTCTGAAAACATTATAACTGCTATAATTAATTCACAATTGTAGTTATGAAAGTGTAAAATGGCTGTCAACCATCTCAGCACTGTGAGAAAGTCTCGAAATCACTGTTACATTCATATGTAATAGTCTGTATGATGATGATTCCATAATCACTATTATCATAATCATTTGCAGAAATACAACAAACAAATGACCTTTTTATGTTCACTCATTATAATTCACTTTTCTTTTATTAGTTCAGTTGCTGTGTAGTGTTTTTTGTATCAATGCATCTTTGAAAACAGCAATCATGAGTGTTGTAACCTCTGTCTCATTTCCCCTGTTTCGTGTTCAGGGACTCTTATGTTGAAGTGTATTCCCTGTTCCTTTTGTTCTGCTGTTTCACTTCCTGTGTTTATTTCCTGTTGCCCTTGTTTCCACTTATGCCTTGTTTGTCTCCATAGTTACCCTGGTTTGTTGCCATGGTGATTCATTAGCCTCACCTGTTCCTTGTTATCCTGTGTATTTATATTCTTGTGTTTCATTAGTCTGGTGTCGCGACTGTATGGAATGTAAAATCACAAAAAACACAGAACATATACTGTTATATTGTATAAAATATAAGGAAGAGAGGAATAGTCTAAGGCAAAAGATTAATCAGGCTGGAAGAAAATGGAACCTCGAGGGTATATTGGGAACAACAGGAGAAGGGGCAAAGGATGCAGAGAAAGTGGTTGTGGAATATTTAAAAAATATAGGGATATATTACAGGATTTAGTTTTATTGTATTTATTTATTATGGGTGGGAGCATGGGTTGTATATACAGTGGTGTGAATAAGTGTTGGCCCCCTTCCTGATTTCTTATTTTTTTGCATGTTTGTCACACTTTAATGTTTCAGATCATCAAACAAATTTAAATATTAGTAAAAGATAACACAAGTGAACACAACATGCAGTTTTTAAATGAAGGTTTTTATTATTAAAGGAAAACAAAATCCAAAACTACATGGCCCTGTGTGAAAAAGTGTTTGCCCCCTAAACCTAATAACTGGTTGGGCCACCCTTAGCAGCAACAACTGCAATCAAGCGTTTGCGATAACTTGCAAGGAGTCTGTTACAGCGCTGTGGAGGAAGTTTGGTCCACTCATCTATGCAGAAATGTTGTAATTCAGCCACATTGAGGGTTTTCGAGCATGAACCGCCTTTTCAAGGTCATGCCACAGCATCTCAATCGGATTTAAGTCCGGACTTTGGTTTGGCCACTCCAAAACCTTAATTTTTTTTTTCTTGAGCCATTCAGAGGTGGACGTGCTGGTGTGTTTTGGATCATTGTCCTGCTGCAGATCCCAAGTTCGCTTCAGCTTGAGGTCACGAACAGATGGCCGGACATTCTCCTTCAGGATTTTTTGGTAAACAGCAGAATTCATGGTTCCATTTATCACAGCAAGTCTTCCAGGTCCTGAAGCAGCAAAACAGCCCCAGACCATCAAACTACCACCACCATATTTTACTGTTGATATGATGTTCTTTTTCTGAAATGCAGCGTTACTTTTACGCAAGACGTAATGGGACACACACCTTCCAAAAGTTCAACTTTTGTCTCGTCGTTCCACAGAGTATTTTCCCAAAAGTCTTGGGGATCATCAAGATGTTTTCTGGCAAAACTGAGACGAGCCTTTATGTTCTTTTTGGTCAGCAGTGGCTTTTGATTGGAACTCTCCCATGGATGCCATTTTTGTCCAGTCTCTTTCTTATGGTGGAGTCAGGAACACTGACCTTAACTGAGGCAAGTGAGGCCTGCAGTTCTTTGGATGTTGTTGTGGGGTCTTTTGTGACCTCTTGGATGAGTCGACGCTGTGCTCTTGGGGTAATTTTGGTAGGCCGGCCACTCCTGGGAAGGTTCTCCACTGTTCCATGTTTTTTTGCCATTTGTGAATAATGGCTCTCACTGTGGTTCGCTGGAGTACCAAAGCTTTAGAAATGGCTTTATAAACTTTTCCAGACTGAAAGATCTCAATTACTTTCTCATTTGTTTCTGAATATCTTTGGATCTCGGCATGATGTCTAGCTTTTGAGGATCTTTTGGTCTACTTCACTTGTCAGGCAGGTCCTATTTAAGAGAATTCTTGATTGCGAACAGGTGTGGCAGTAATCAGGCCTGGGTGGGGCTAGAGAAATTGAACTCAGGTGTGATAAACCACAGTTTAAACAGGGGGGCAAACACTTTTCACACAGGGCCATGTAGTTTGGATTTTGTTTTCCCTTAATAATAAAAAACTTCATTTAAAAACTGCATGTTGTGTTGACTTGTGTTATCTTTGACTAATATTTAAATTGGTTTGATGATCTGAAACATTAAAGTGACAAACATGCAAAAAAATAAGAAATCCGGATAGTATATTATAGATAGCCTATGTAGTGTATGAGGGTATGTATGTATTTATATATATATATATATATCTATATATATATATGTATGTGTATGATATAGTTTGTTAAAAACAAAATTAAGATTACGTAAAGCTATTAGTGATGCAAAGTCCGATTCATTTCTGTGAACCGGTTCTTTTCGGACAGATCGGCTCATTGAACCGGTTAAAAAAGCCGATTCATCGGTTCCTGACATCATCAAGCAATAACGTCTCTGCATTGAGTTGTTAGAAAATAAATGCGTAATGTTGTATTGTATTGTATTGTAAGTCATTTGTGTCAATGCATGTTGTTGATTATTGCCATTTAATTCACTTAAATTAATGGTGTTTGTGGTCAAAGTTTCATTCGCGAATCCCCAGATATGACTGACTGAGCAATATTGACTAACCTACAACTTGGATAAGATTCCTAAAAACAGCACACATTACAGACATTGATGCACAAAACGCGGATATGTTCTACATGTCTAAAATTATTAAGAATGAATAACACCTAGAATTATAAAACTCCTTGATTTCGCTTGAGCAACTTTAAATATAATATGCATGCACAATAAACTATATGTAAAAGTAGTAATCACTAACAGCAAGGTTTTGCAGGTTTTTAATTGTAAATTACTAACAGTTGTAATAGCATATTTCCAGTACGCGGGCTCTACTCAGGCTTGCACAAAGTAGTCAACCACTCATCAGAATTTCGGTAATCCTATGCAAACTTCGCACGGACTCATTCGAGTATTGTGAGGGTCTTCGTAATCCGGCAAACTTCGCCAGACATTTGCTTCTTGCTTGAGGTCTTCGGTAATCCTCGGCAAACTTCGCCACGGCTCATTCGCTTCTTGTAGAGTCTTCGGTAATCCTCGGCAAACTTCACCACGGCTCATTCGCTTCTTGTTGAGTTTCAGGTACGTAATCCTCGGCAAACTTCCACAAGGTCATTCGCTTCTGCGAGTCTTCGCGTTAATCTCGGCAAAACTTCGTCACGGCTCATTCGCCTTCTTGTCGAGTATCGGTAATAATCTGCAACTTCGCCAAGGCTCAAAGTCGCTTCGTGTTGAGGTCTTCGGAATCCTCGGCAAACTTCGACACGGTCATTGTTCTTGTTGAGTCTTCGGTAATCCTCGGCAAACTTCACCACGGCTCATTCGCTTCTTGTTGAGTCTTCGGTAATCCTCGGCAAACTTCACCACGGCTCATTCGCTTCTTGTCGAGTCGCGGTAATCCTCGGCAAACTTCGTCACGGCTCATTCGCTTCTTGTCGAGTCTTCGGTAATCCTCGGCAAGCTTCGACACGGCTCATTCGCTTCTTGTCGAGTCTTCGGTAATCCTCGGCAAACTTCGACAGTTGGTAGAACCGGTTCATTCTGTTCTTTTTGAGTTGGACGTGCTACTTCGGCTGTGCGTCCTGCGTCATCAACCCAGATACTAAAGTTCGATTCAGTTCGATTTGTGAACCGACTCAACTGGTTACTTCTGGAGAACCGTCTCAAAAGAACGATTCGTTCAAGAACCTAACATCACTAAAAGCTATATAATAATCCATGCTGCATACTCCGGTACAGTAGGTGGCGGTATGCACCTGACAAGTTATGATTGCAATCTGCAATTAAACTAAAAGAAGAAGTCTGGAGTCGCTCACACATAATCAGTTTAATAAATAAATAAAAACAATTTAATTTTGTTTAGTTTAAGTTAATTTGGTGTACAGAACATACTGGATTATTCCTGAATGCACTAATACTGGACATAGTGTCACTCTCAAAAATCTGATGCTGAACTTCTGGAGAGTGTGGTTTTTGCATTAAGTGAGGAAAAACAAAGCTATATGTTTGATTCTTCTGCTTTTTATGCTGGTATGTTTTCATTTACTAATAGCTCACACAGGCTCCACTACATGTTTATCATTTCTGTGATGTGAAGCTGATGTGATAATGAACATCTAAACAAACCAGCATCATGTTTAAACTGAACCAGAGGTGGACAGTAATGAATACATTTGCTTGAGTTATCTGAACTTAAGTACACTTTCAGTACCTGTACTTTACTTGAGTATTATTTTTTATGGAAACTTGTGACTTTTACTTAAGTAACTATCTGTCTTTATAACTTTCTCTTGTAATGAAGTCATATTTGACCAGCAGTATCAGTACTTTAGAGTCAAGTAATGGAGTTTTGTACTTCGTCCACCTCTGAATTTAACTAACAGACATGATCACAGATCCAGCAGAAGCTGAAGTCAGCAGGACTGCTGGATTATTATTCAGAGGTATCACACTCTTTACATTGTTCATCGTTTCATAGCTTTGATTTCATTCCCAGTTTCACAGACTGAGTCTCTGTTTTCTCTTGATTGTGTCTCTCATCTGTCCTGCAGTGATTGTGATTATTGTTGAGTTTGCAGCGTTTGCTGCTCCTACTGTGATTCTTCTTCAGATCATCTGTGCAAGAAGAGCTGGTGAGTTTGAGATGATTCACATTGATCTGGAACAATCTGCACTCACGAGAGCTCAGTAAATGCTTTTGTGTTTAATTATTTTGCAGGGAGGAAGAAATCACAGCACAGAGGAAATAGTGATGAATACAATATTAGTGTAACATACTCTACAAATAACAGATTACAGCAAGATGTATCTTCATCTCAATGATATGGGGGTATTTATACAGCTTACGTGGATATTTGCTCCATTTACTGTACTGAATGCTTTAAATATAATATTAAATACAGCGTTCAACGGAAGTGCTTTTAATAACCATGAATAATTATTACAGAAATCCTAATAGAAATGCATGGAAACTTTCTCATCTTGATTCATCTAATCATTGCATTGAACTTTTTACAGAAAGCTTTTTAAATGTTGTAATAGTCCATTTTAACTGATGATGCATGCTACACGTGTCTGTTAATTATCATACGACATATTTACAGATGTATTGTGATTTAGTTTATTTTATTATTATTGTTCACTTATCATTTGATGCAGAGACAAATCCTTACTTAAACATCTGAATTATTGTCTTCCCCTCCTACATCATGCTGCAACATGTTTTTATGTCAAGCATCATATGCAGAAATATAAATTCACAATTTGCTTTTTTTTGTCTTCAGATTTGTTATTAATACTTATGAGTTTATTTCAAAGTGTGAAAGTAGGATATTTAACTCTGATATTGGGTTAATCACCAGTATCTGGGTAATATAAAAGGGACTTGGTATTTATTAACTTAATACACCAGAAGCCTTTAGATTTTATGGTAATAATAAAGGAATATTTATCAATATTAAAGCAATACTGACAAGAAAAACAGAAAACCACTCATATCTCTTGGTACATTAATACAAAAATATGCCTTACAAAAAGACAGAAAGTAACTTTAAATCTAAAGTTAATTACCCACTTCTCAGTCAAACTCTGACTAACCCATCATAAGTGTTCACAGAATTCATTTAGCAGAACCAGTTGGGAAGCTCAGAACAGTTTTTGGTAACGCTTTAGATTACAACCCGCAAAGAACTATGCAAGTATACTGAATTTACGGTGTACGCTTCTGTAATTATAGTGTACCTATAAAAGACCATATGTGTATGCATAAGGGAACAATGTGTTACGTTTGGATAATAAAGGGGTAACAACCAGATATGCAACCTGAAATGAACTGCGTAAGTAAACTGAAGTTACAGTGTAACATTTTTGTAATTATAGTGCACCTATTCAGTACCTCCGTGTAGGTATAGGAGAATAATATGCGAAGTTTGGGGAATAAAGGGGTAACAACCTGTAAAATTACAAATAATTTATACTGTAAGTATTTTGAAACTAAGAGGTGCTTATTCTAATATTACGTGGTATGTACGGCCTAAACAACAATCTTAAGTTTGGGAATGATTTAGAAAGACGATATATACTTTTTATAATTTTATATAGGTATTTTATTATAGGCATATAGGTATTTTTTAACCATGGGGGTACACATTCTATTATTAAAGGATGGACATGATGGAGATTACTGAACAACAAAACTGGACATCTAGTGAAATTAGTTAATGAGTTTCTGCTATGATTTATAATTCATGAGTCTACTTACCTTATGAAAGCTTATTCGTCGATTTCAGCAACTTCACACCAGCAAATTATCAACACCACTATCACCAAATAACTTTGCATGATATACCATCAAGGTTCAATGCAGCTTAAAACAAGTTTACCTCTTTCCAGCTGTTCGCAGAAAAAATACATGATACAACACTTGTATTTCAGTGGATGTACTGTGGGGTTTTTGGTGTTTTACAAAAAAAAAATATAGAGGGTTTAGTTTGGCCATCGAACAATTAAATTAAAAATAGTGCAAAATTTTTCTCTGTAAATACTGTGCAAATATATATTTGTTCTGTGTTTGTCCAACTTGTTCCTCCCTTGTTCCATGTAGTTACAGGCAGGCATTGAAATTAACTTTTTCACTCACCAGCCAATTTGGCTACTAAATTTTTAAGTTAACGGCCATTCATAACTTCTATAAAAAAAAAAAAAATAAAAAACAGAAAAAAACCAACAGAGTGAGGCTGTCTACATTGAACGTGACAAAGCGACCGCTGCAAATCATTGAGTGTCAGAACAAGGGGTGTGCGATATTGGCAAAAAACAATATCTGAATATTTTCTGGAATTTTATCGATAAAGATAATTAGACCATATTTTGCTGAGTGTGTTATTGTGCTGATTTCTTAAGGACTACCGTGGACAGCTGACTCCTAAAGTTTTTTATATTCTTCATATTCTGTGTGGTCAGTTCACAGCAGTGATAGAAATTAATCTTTTCCAATAAGTTTAAATAGATTTTTAACTTTTATGTGCATTTTACCTTTATAAAGCCATTTTTTCTAAAAGTGTGTGTAGGGGTTGGTAAAAATGAATGTGCTCAAAATGCATGTCTATATGAGTAGAGAAAAAAGACACCTCTTAAAATTTTGGGTGGTATTTGTGCCTTAAAAACATTATGTTATATAAATTGGTGTAAATTCATCATCTTCACTCATCAGTTCACTGAGTGTAAAAGAATGCTTTGTTGCTGTTAGGCTTGCCGCCTGAAGAGGGCGCTTAATGCTATTGTTTCAAGGTAATGCAGCGGGCGAGTCAGAATCAATGGTGAATGTGAAGTGAAACATGAGGAAACATATATGTGAAAAGTGTTCATGGATGTTTATAAAGAGTTTATAATGTTGATTGTTATTGGATGAGAAAGGTTAAGCGAGTTAAATGTGCGTTTGCAACTGGAAGTTATCTAGAGCCAAAATGGCGGTGTAAACATGCGTGAGTTAGAGCCAAAATGGCGACGTACATGTAAAACACGAGGATTGCATGAAACGAAATGCTATATACATTTGTGACAGTCTAAAAATTAGATTACGGTCTCGTGAATGTTATGGTCTTTATTGAAAAGTGTTGTTTTACAGAACAGTCATTATTTGTTTCTTTGTAAAGTTAAAAATGTTAATGTTGTGAATTCATTGAAAGGAAAGAAAATATTGAGAATCAATTAAATATTGCCGAAGACTGCAGCCAGTACTCCTCCGTCTTACAGCGTCTCTTTTCATTATATTACAGTGCTGGCCAGAGTTATACATCTAATTTACCCACTCAGGCTTCCCAGACTTGAGGCGGGTAACAACTTGGGGGCTCGTTCGGCTCGTTCGATCGGGTGCTGATCAGTAAAGAACCACAGTGGTTGAACGTCTTTCATCCCAGACCAGTGAGTTGAACGGCAGACACCAGCAGTCCAGTCATGGCTACTCCGAGAATTACGGTGGGAGATCGAGAAGCAGCTCCACCTGCTGGTCAGTTCTTCGAACTGCAAAGCACTCTATAAAGTTGCCCTGTGTTGCACGGAAGAGGAAGGAGAGATGGTCCCAGGCATGGATGCAACAGAAGTGGAACTCTACGACTTCATTGTTGATTTCATGCGAGGAGAACAACTGCAGAGTCTAGAGGACCAAGGAATGGCCCACTTGCTGACCCTTCTCAATTATTATCCATATATTTCTCCACAATGAATGTATTTCCAACAATGACATTGTATGACAGCGTTTGTGAGTTGACTGCTACAGAACAAGGTTTCGCTTCCAACGTCGAAGAAAACGAAGTGACTGTGGGACTGGTATCACAATCTGCATCGACATCAGTAGCTGCCAAGATGCAGGTAGCACAAACTACAAGTCTAACGTCACATGCAAGAGCTGAACAAATGGTTCCACTGCCTAGAATGTCTGAACAAAAATGACTGGTCTGATCAAATTCTCTGATGTTGCATCCTATTTGCCACGTAGAGAGTTCAAAATTGATGGTGGACACATTTCTGATTCAAATTCAGACTTGAGTTTCAACAGCATTTGCAAGCAAATTGATGAAGGTATTGCAGAAAATTTCACAGAGTCAGAAATTATTCGAACAGTGTTAAAGGTAATCAAACCTGGTACCTTCAAAGAGATGCTTATCACAAAAGACAGCCTTACAGTGTCTGAATTAAAACGGTTCCTTAGAGCTCACCTTCGGTACAAGAGTAGCACTGAATTATTTCAGGAGCTGAGTAATGCAAAACAACAGGACAAAGAATCCCCTCAACAGTTTGTATATAGGTTAATGGGGCTTAAGCAGAGTGTGTTGTTTGCTTCAGAACAAACAGAATCTGAGTTTCAGTATGATCGTAAATTAGTCCAAGGTGTTCTCCTACACTCACTGTATCAGGGTCTGAATGAAAAATACACCTTTGTCCGGAGGGACATTAAAGCAGCAATAGCAACACTGACAACCACAGATGATCAGATTCTAGAACTGATTACACAGTCTGTTAGTGAGGAAACTGAAAGACAAAAACAAATCGGTCACGCATACAAACCCAGTCACAATTGCCAGTGTCACACAGCAGGATGATATGAATGATCAATATGCTCCCCCGAGTCATGCATAAGTTAAAGCCAATCGTGATGCCATTCATGAGCTTTCTGCACAAGTATCTGCGTTGACCAAGAACCTAGAGAAAGTTGTCATGTCCATGGGCCCTGGTGTTCAACAGCAAACAAAAATAGTCGCAGCATGTGCCCAACAACCAGTAAAATCAGAAGTGAAGGGTAAATGCAAAGAGTGTATATCCCAAAATGTTGAAGTGTGTACTCACTGTTTCGTGTGTGGTCAAGCAGGGCACCGAGCTGTGGGCTGTCTCATGAAAAGTTGAGCGTTAAAAGAGAGGAGGTCACTGGGGAGGGACCACCAGTGACCACAGAAGATCTTGTGTCCCAAACTACTCACGGTGCTCCCAGAGGTGAGGGACCTGTAACCCAAAACACATCCAACAGAGCGAATGAGACTGTAGAGAAACGTGTTGCACAGCTGATTGGCAGTCGCTGCATGATAACTTGCCATTTAAATGCTGTCCGGGCTCAAATACTTTTGGACAGTGGAGCCCAGGTCAGTATTGTTGGATGGGTGTGGCTAAAGCAATACTTACCAAACATCGAAATTCAACCATTAGAATCTCTACTTGCGGATAGCCAGCTTCACGTCACTGCAGCAAATGGGACAGCCGTACCCTTTGATGGATGGGTTGAGGTTTTATTAGAAATCTCAAGTGGCAAACAAAACAAAACCGCTATCCAAGTGCCCCTTTTGGTGAGTCAAAATTGCATGGACTGTCCACTGCTAGGTTTCAATGTAATTGAGGAGATCATAAGGGAGAATAATGGTTGTGCAAATAACATCAGCCTAATTGATCTTCTGTCTGAGGCCTTGCAGATGCACAAAGATGCCACTGAAACCTTGGTGTCCACAGTGAACTCCTGCCAAGAATGTACTGCAAGCTGTAAAGTAAAGACTGGAAAGCTCGGAGTCACCATCCCCTGTGGTCAAGTCCTAGAGGTAAGATGTCGAGTAAAAGCATGGCACAAGGGTGGAACCATGATGTTTGAACCAGTGTCAGGAAGTTTCATCCCAGAAACTTGGAGTTGTTTCCTGCTGTTGTAAATGTGCCTCTTGGTGCCTCAAAGACAGTGAAAATTCCAGTTCAAAATTCCACAAACCATAACATTTACCTACCTCAGAGACTTGTGTTAGGTAACATCGAACCCATCAGCGATATACGACCAGTATGCCCGTCCTCCGGTGCTCAGCATTCAGATAAGCAGATCAATGGTGCACTTTTGTGTTCATCCCAGCTCACGTCAGCAGAGGATATATGTAAAAGAGAAAAACATCATGAGAGGAGAGTTGGAGAAAAATGGCACCCACCTGTTGATCTTGAACACCTCAATAAACAGGAACAAGATATTGTAAGAAAAATGTTGTTTGAGGAATCAGATGTGTTTGCTCAGGATGAGGGAGACATCGGGTGTATACCTGATCTTCAGCTGAAAATCAGTCTATCAGATAACACACCAGTCCAGAGGTGTTATAATGCCATCCCAAAACCCCTTTATAAGGAGGTCAAAGACTATGTGCAAAACCTGTTGAACAGAGGTTGGATCAAGAAGTCATCCTCATCATATACGTCACCAGTGGTATGCGTTTGAAAGAAAGACAGCAGCTTGCGCTTGTGTGTCGATTTTCGAGATCTTAACCGTAAGACCATCCCTGATCGAAATCCCCTTCCCAGAATTCAAGATCTGTAAGACAGCCTTGGGGGAAATTCTTGGTTTTCCATTCTGGATCAGGGAAGCGCATACCATCAGGGATTTGTGAGTGAGGACTTTAGACATGTCACTGCCTTTAACACTCCATGGGGATTATACGAGTGGGTGCGTATTCTCTTTGGGTTAACGAACGCCCCAGCTGCATTTCAGCGATGCATGGAAGGAGTTTTGGAGGTTATTAGAGATGAGGGCTGCGCTCCCTATTTAGATGATGTGCTCTGTTACTCAAAGTCTTTCAGCGATGATGTTGATCATCTCAGAAATGTGTTTCGTAAGATGAGGGAGCATGGAATGAAACTCCGACCAAAAAAATGTGAGCTATTTAAAAGTCAAGTGTGTTACGTTGGCCGCTTGGTGTCAGGAGATGGAATTCAAATAGACCCAGCAGACTTGGAAGCTGTCAGGGCTCTGAAGAACAAGGAACCCCGCACAGTGGGGGAAGTGCGGACGCTGCTGGGATTCTAAGACTTCTCTAGACTGGCCAAGCCACTCTTTGAGCTTCTCCAACGGCCACCTGGAACAAGTGAGAGTGCACAAAATTCCCAGGTTTTCAGTCGTCGAGGTGCACTAAGAAAGAGCGAAAAATGGCAACTTAGCTCCAGAACCCCAGTCGTTTGGACTGCAGTACATCAGAGTGTTGTTTCCAAATTTGTTGACATATTGACAAGCCCGCCAGTGTTAGCTTACCCAAATTTTGACCTACCCTTTTTATTACACAATGATGCTTCAAATGAAGGTTTAGGGGCCGTGCTTTATCAGCAACAGGGCAATAAACTCTGTGTCATTAGATATGGGTCCCGAACGTTAACCCCAGTGGAAAAGAACTACTACCTACACTCAAGTAAACTGGAATTCCTGGCACTCAAATGTGCCATCTGTGATAAGTTTAGAGACTCTCTCTACTATGCGCCAACATTCACCGTTTACACCGATAATAATGCACTTACATATGTCCTCAGCACAGCAAGGTTGAATGCGGTAGGGCAGCGCTGGGTGGGTGAGTTAGCAGATTTTCACTTTGACATCTGATACAGACCTGGTAAAGCCAATGTTGATGCCGATACACTGTCAAGACACCCCCTGAAATTGACAGAAGTCATGGGCGAACTATCACCTGTAACTGTGTCAGCTGTTTGGCAGGGTAGTAAAGCTGTGGCTGACAGTGATGTTCCTTGGGTTGCCGCTTTAGAGCTCAACAGTCCAAAGGAAGGGGTCATATGCACCAAGGGCAGTATCTCCCCAGTCACCCCCGAAAACGTCAAAGCTGCACAACGAGAGGATCCAGCAATAGGTGAGATAATCAAGTTAAAAGAACAGAGCTGGACAGCAAATGAAAAAGACAAAAGTAAGATGAGAAAATAAACGAGGAGACTTCTCTTTGAATGGACCAAATTGGAGCTATAGGATGGGGTTTTGTACAGGAAAACAGGACAGAACAAGCAAGTAGTTCTCCCTCCGCAGTTCAAAACAACAGTACTGAAAAAGTTGCACAATGAAATGGGGCATGTAGGAGTTGAAAAAGTGCTTCATCTTGCTCGTGAACACTTCTATTGGCCCTCAATGAGGAAGGAGATTGAGGAGTATGTAACAACCAAGTGTGCCTGCATAAAACAAAAGCATCCACATGTCCATTAACGAGCACCCATGGGTTCTATCACATCCAGTTCCCCGTTTGAGCTTGTGAGTGTGGATTACTTACATCTTGATCCAAGCAAGGGTGGTTGTGAGTATATTCTTCTGCTGGTAGACCACGTCACCTGCTTCGCACAGGCATATCCAACGAAAAACAAGTCCGATAATACCGCCACCGAAAAGATCTTCCAAGACTTCATTCCTCGGTTTGGGTATCCTGAAAATCTCCACCACGACCAGGGCAGAGAGTTTGAGAACCATCTGTTTCAGAGGTTACAACAGCTGTCAGGATTAGCCCACTTAAGAACCACACCATATCACCCTCAGTGTAACCCTGTGGAGAGGTTAAATCAGACAATTCTGCAAATGCTCAGGACTCTAGAGGAGGAAAAAAAGAAGGAATGGAAAGATTACTTGCCTTACATTGTGCATGCTTATAATTGCACCAGGCATGAAGCAACCGGCTACTCTCCATTCTTCCTCTTGTACGGCAGATCAACCCGATTGCCTGTCGACTTGCTGTTCAACCTGGAAAACAAGACAGAGAGCTCATATCAACAAGCTTTTGCACAAAAATGAGAAGACAGAATGAGGCAAGCGTATCAGATCGCGAAAGAGAACAGCCAAAAGTCTTCAGCAAAGGGCAAGAAATACTATGACCGAGCAGTAAGAGGTGCCATTCTTCAACCAGGAGACCGGGTGTTGGTCAGAAACCTTTCGGAAAGAGGTGGCCTGGGAAAGTTATGTGCATACTGGGAAAAGGATGTACACCCAGTGTACAAGATACAACCCGAGACAGGTTCCAAGACTCTTTGTGTGCTTCACCGCAACCTCCTGCTTGCTGTCAATGACTTACCTTTGGAAGACCCAATAGCTGATGCTAAGGAGACAAGAAAAAGAAAACACAGAAAACAAGTGGGAAGTCAGCTGGAGAATGAGTCAGACTCCGATTCCTCAGATGAGGAGGAACATACTTACCGGTATGACCTTCGTACGAACATACCTTGCTACAAATTTGTGACAGTTCCACAAACAGAGAGTGAACCTGAAACTCAGACAACTCAAAACCATTCTTACCTCCGTCCAACGGCAATAGAATTCTATCCTGACGAAAGAGGTGTTTCCACGGGGAACTGGGTTCAAGAGTTGGAACAAATCTTTGAGTCTCCATGTGTTCCTAGTCCAAGTCCAAGGTCTGTGATGCCAGATAAAGATGAGGAGAGACTAAGGAATGAAGGGGAAATAGTCAGAGTTGTAGAAAATGAAACTGAAAGAGAAACTGAGATGATGAAGGAAGGAAATGTGAGAAGGACACAAAGAGTGGGAAAACCACGAGAAATGTTCACATATGACGCTCTGGGCAAACCATCATATCGACCTTGGAGAGCAGAAGCAAAGGCACTTTGGTCTACACCGCAATACATCCCACATGAAAATGCTCCTTACTACCAGTATATGCCCACTCATCCCTGCTATCATTGGTGTCCTAATGGTTACTGAGGTAGTGTTTTGAAAAAAAAGAAGATTAAAGTAAAAGTAATGAGTGTCAGAGGTAATTCAGATGTCAGGAGCCATCTAAGAATGTAGGGGAGAGTGTAGGGGTTGGTAAAAATGAATGTGCTCAAAATGCATATGTCTATATGAGTAGAGAAAAAAGACACCTCTTAAAATTTTGGGTGGTATTTGTGCCTTAAAAACATTAATTATGTTATATAAATTGGTGTAAATTCATCATCTTCATTCATCAGTTCACTGAGTGTAAAAGAATGCTTTGTTGCTGTTAGGCTTGCCGCCTGAAGAGGGCGCTTAATGCTATTGTTTCAAGGTAATGCAGCAGGCGAGTCAGAATCAATTAAATATTGCCGAAGACTGCAGCCAGTACTCCTCCGTCTTACAGCGTCTCTTTTCATGATATTACAGTGCTGGCCTGAGTTATACATCTAATTTACCCACTCAGGCTTCCCAGACTTGAGGCAGGTAACATGTGCATCATCTTTTGAGACCAATTCTTACATTTAATCAGTCAATTAAATAATAATATATTTAGACTGATACTAAACAAATGAAATCAGTATCAACAAAATTAATCTTTGCAGAAGTTCCATACGAAGTGGCATTTAGATGCATTTACACATGTTAATGCAGCTTAGAGGGACATGGAATGCTTTAACCTGCAGTTACAAATGCATAAATAAAGTTTTGATATTTTAAACATGAAATTTTGAATACTGGTATTTGAAATAATTAAAAAAATGAAAAGATACATAAGATGTAAAATTAGTAGTCTTATCCGCATTTCGTTATACAATAATTATATTATTCATGATAATGTTTGACATTTGTCAACTACTTACACCATACGTAGAAATCTTATAGTCATTTCTTAAACGTTATTTTTGAAGTTAACATCGCAATTGACTTTATCGTCAGTGGCTGTCGGTTAGGCCTCTGTCGTTAGTTCCATTGCTGCTGGTTGCTTAGTAACAGTTTTAAACATCATTTTAGAGGGAAAAGCCCTTTAGCTGTTCTGAAACTGTAAACCTCTGCTTCACGGGGCTTATTGCTTAAATATAAGAAGTTAAAAAAAACAACCAGAGAGAAACAACCAACAGGCTGTCATAACATATAAGACTCATACAGGCACGCACAAGCACGGCGAGATCCACCCGCTGGTGCTAAGCTACATCTGTATGAGGGCCGGTTTGAGCAAAACCTTAATCAAGATTAATAAACCTATAAACATTCATGTCTTTGTTCATTAAACAAAGCATATAATATTATCAACGCTCTTTAATTTGCCGGCACACCACTACCATCCCCTTTACGAAAAAATACCGCAGTTTTACTACGAATAAAACAAAAACTAAAAAAAACAAACGTAACCTTGATTCCCTGAGATACGGGAACGAGTACTGCGTCTGCTAAGACGCTAGGGGAAAAAGTAATTTTTTCTCCTGAACTGAAGCCCTTTTTCAATAACGCAGTGTAACTGCACGCCCATTGGTTCGTGCAGTACACTTACCATTTACCTATCCTTAATAATGTTCAAAATGTATAATATTTAGTCAAGTTGTTTTTGCGGTGGGATTTTTGGTAAAACCATAGGGAAAAGTTCCTCATGCAAGTAAGCTAATTTTTGTTCATGGTATTCAGCTGCAAAATAATAAATTTGTTTGATATCTAAAGTTGTTTTTTTTGCCTTATTTAAATGACACCTTCAATAAAATCGCAAACGATGAGCAGAATCGCTATAATTCAAATGATACCCAACACTACTTACGTGTCAGACAGTAAAACAAAAAACTGAACTACTAAATGTTATAAACTACCAAAAAAAAACAGGATTTAGCACTTGAAAAGGCATTAGCTCAGTATTTAACCTATAAAACATTATATTATCCGCCAACAAATGTTTCACTCCGTAAAAGCTGTATTTATAATTCATTTAGAATTTCCAAAAAAAAAAAAGTACCAGAAACAACAAAATGTAAATCACTATAGAAACTTCACTCCTTAAAAGCCTTACTCCGATTCACAAGAAGTAGATTTTCAAAGTTTGAACAGTCAATCCTAGCACAACTGAACAAGCGTTCACAGGCTGCTGAAGCAGGAAGCCCTGTATTTAAATGCAGTGACAATTTATTTACACACGGGAACGTCGTGGCCCAATGGTTAGAGGGTAAGACTCATAACCCAAAGGTTGCGGGTTCAAGTCTCGTACCAGCAGGGATTGTAGGTGGGGGGAGTGAATGTACAGCGCTCTTTTCCACCTTCAATACGAAAGCTCCATGTTTTCAGAGGTGCATGCCAGGTATCCCTGCAGTTCACCTGTGGCATCTGGAGGGTTTGACTTCATGGATGAAAATAAGTCCTCTTCATCAGACATTTCACATCTCTGGGGCTGGAACTCTAGGTTTGCGAATGCCCTCAAATGATTCCGGATGCAATCCAACCCTATGATAATGGGGGAAACACACAGCATGCTAGGTTTATGAATTGTCTTCAGATAACAACCTAATCAATGATAATCTCAATCTTATTTAATAAAAATATACTGTATGTAACTTCAGATTTAGTGAAAGAAAAAGACTGAGAAGCTCACTGATGTCACAACTCTGCTGTTAGGATGGTGAAGCAGGCGGACGAAGGTAACTCCAATAATATAAAGTCTTTTAATGGGTCTCCAACAAAG
This sequence comes from Sinocyclocheilus anophthalmus, assembly GCA_018155175.1. Taxonomy (NCBI): domain Eukaryota; kingdom Metazoa; phylum Chordata; class Actinopteri; order Cypriniformes; family Cyprinidae; genus Sinocyclocheilus; species Sinocyclocheilus anophthalmus. The sequence goes on from JADLZN010004107.1 coordinate 40,853, forward strand.
ACAAAGAAGAGCTAAACACACAGGGTAACATCTACATTAACCGACAAACACAAAGAGCAAAAGAGCGAGACTAAATAGGACCACTAATGAGGGTAAAACAGATGCAGGTGTGTACTGATAATAAACTTAAAGTAATGATCAGAACCAAAAAAGGGCAAACAGGAACCTGATGGGAAAACAGAAAAGAAGCAAACTAAAGTACTTGTGGTGGCAGCTTCTTTTACAAAGGATGTAGAAGAACTGAGTGTACTGTGAGTTGAACTAATTATTGACCTAAAAAAGAGAGTGCACAAGCTATATAATTTATTAAGATTATACATAAATTATATTAAATACAAAAGTAACCTGAACAAATTTACACATTTTGTTTGATTATTCAAAAATAAAAATTAAGACCCCCACTATAAAAAAATAAAAATAAATCACCATGGTGGCTCATTAAACAAGTGTTTAGAGTGAATGTTAAAAGAAAAATTGAGCAACATGTATGATGATGGTACAAACAGTAAAAAAAAGGAACAGAAGCAAGGTGACTTGGGTCAAAAGTGATTTGGGTGTCACATGTCTATGAAGTCTTGAACCTCGGCAAAAGGATGGCAGCTGCAATTAGCTCGGGGTCCTCCATCATTTCTCCAAATCTCCTTTGGAGTCCTTCTTGTAATGCCTGCAGCAGTGGCATACATAATTTACTCCATTCTTCTCAGTTTTGCTGTAAGCTGGAACACAGTTGGGAGCAAACATGCCATGTGGGTGTTGTTCTCTGACTCCAGGACAGTGAGTGCTGATGTCACAGGCTTCATCACTGCAGAGAAAGGCAATCTCAGCTGGATTCAGCCTAAACGAGAGATTTATATGCAAACCAAGCTTTAGTAATAACATTGATTTATGATGGCAAAATAGTCAGTAAAATAACTACAGAGAGGACTTACATGTTTATTTTGAAGGCTCCACACACGTTCCGAATCGCCTCCTCACCTTGGTCTTTAATTATACGGACCACCCTTTCGACAGCCAGGTATAGTGAACACCATCGTGTTTGGTTTGGTCTTATAAATTGCAGGTGGCACTCAGCACCCACAAACTCAGAAGCTGTTGAAGATCCTGCACTTTTGTTCCACAGAGCATGGCACGTAGAAAAAGCAGCACGTGACAGCTTTCTGTAGGACACATTCTGAGTTTCTGCTGCAGAAGCATCTGCTGTTGCCACTAGGTTCAACAGATGGCACTGTTGGTCTTGACAAAGTCGCACTGGGGTGAAGAGTGTTAACCAAGATCTAGAAGGCAGGTTGTTCAACTATTGAGAATGGCTGAAGGCCTTCACAAATAAAGTTGATGCCAGCTTATCTAGTGTGGCCCAGTGTTAATTTTGACAGCAAATTTAGATTTAGATTTAGTCATAGTCTTTTGACTAAAATACCATTTAGGCGGTAAAAATCTAATGGGTTCGTTACAGTGTACGCATTTTCAACATGTCTCAAAATTCCAAAATCATTATAGAGGTTGATATTAAGGTTTTATCGCCTGATAGACACCGGTTAACTGCGGTGACACACACATGCCTTTTGTTCCAAATTATAATTAAACCACTTTCAAAAGAACAAGAACATGGTCTTCTATAATGAAATACCCATGGTGTATCGGCACTAATTATGGCCTTTTCTTATAGCACATGTCTACAGTAATTCTTCATTCTTTCAAGCAGACATATTTCTGTAAATAAATTTAGATTATTCTTTAGGGCTACTAAAGTTTTTCAGTGAAGAGCAGTGTGTGATTTTCTGTCTTTTTTTTGTTGCTTGATTAACATCAATGACTCAGATAATAGCAATTAAATTAGGCTGCTGTCCCTTTAAAACTGAACGCACAGCTGCAGTGGATGCAATGTACTTATACACATTCTCCCTACTGGACGTTCCACTGTTTAAGGACATAACACCTGTGTTACGGGTGAAATACTCATCAAACCGACTAACTCGACATCAGTTCGTGTGGAATTCTCAGAGAGGAGGTCTAGAGCGCTGTGAGAGTACCGTTTGTCTGTGTGTGTGATTCAGGGTCTGCGAGGCCTGTTCGCGGGTGATGGGAATTTCTTGCGGTAATTGTGAGGGTCAATAGCGCAGTATGCGGGTATTATTGCCACATATACATATAACATATGTAGTATGTGTGTGGGGTGTATAGTGTAAAGGATATATATTATATTATATATATCGTATATGTGTACTTCTATTAAGTAATGTGTGGTGGACTGTATGTGTCTGTGTTACGATGGGGTTATAGCTAACGAATGGTCATTATTAGAAGGGAGACAATTGGACAACGAAACAGGAAGTGAAAGTACAGAAGGAAGAGAATATGGAATGACCAAAATATGGGTCACTAAACAGAAACAAACCTGACAATAAGATGTTATGGCTCAGTGTTCGACTTGATGTATACGTTAGCCTAGTTGTAACTTATGGATTTAGAATGTCTGACTAGACAAGAGGCTTTCTATGATATTCCACCTGCAGCGTGCTAGATGGGCTGTCAGTCAGTGCAGTCACAGTGTTGCGCCACAAGGTGGAGGAAAGGGACTGTCATTCAACTACACCCCCACCTCCACACGCTCAAAAACGCTGATTCATTCATTCAAAGAGAGACGTAATGAATCACGCTGTTGAAATCATTTTTTTTTTTAAAACTTTGAGCGCCACTTCAGAAAGACGCTCAGGTTGACCAGCTAGCAGCGATGCTAAGCAGAGATTCGCTTGTCCTGGACATGACAAATCCTATTGTTTCACAATTACTATTATGACGTCGGCTGGAGGACAGGACGCAAGTAATCAGCTACGCGTCAGTCGAGTGTTCTCTCTAATCACGTCTGTTCGCAGGTTTCGTTAAGGGTCAATGTTACGGAGCACCCTGTGGTAAACGTCAGTAGTACACATTAGTTATCCTTACTAATTGTTTAATATTCAGTGAGTTCCAATGCATGGAAGTGTAAACGAGAGGATAGCCTGTACGAAAAAAATAAAACACTGCTGCGGTTCTTGCATTCCTCTGCGGTTTGCTCGTCAATAGCGCGGTATTGTGAGATTGTGGTTATCGCGACAGCCGCTATGTCTGTCAGGTCGAAAAGGACCGAATGAGTTTTGCCTTGCGTTGTCATGGCTTAGACTATATTGTCCTGTCTTCTGGGCACTTACTCCCCACATAGTGATCATTTTTTAATCGGTGGTTATGCGACGTGCAGCAAGTGTATTTTAGCTTGTCCTGCTGGTTCACGTACGCATCTAACCTCCGAACCACGCAGCAGATTCCTTCTGAAATTGAATGAATCTCTTCTCAAATCGTCCCTCCCTAACATTTTTGTCTTGTTTTATTCGTTAATGAAAATGTCAACATATTTTCATCATAGTTTTTGTCTTTCAAAAAGAGTTTTAGTTCGTTATCGTCTCGTTGTTGTCAGTGAAAAAAATTTAGTTGACGAAACATTTGAGCAAACGAATTATCGTAAACGCAAAATAAAATGGTTGTGCCTGAGATACTTTGGCTCCCCCTGACAGTGAAATCATCTGATCAATTCTGCAAAAGTCTCCTTTTTTCTCTTATTTCACTGAGCAATGCAGTTTTCATAATCTTGCGTTTTCTGTGGGTGCTTTCTCTGTAATGACACATATAATAGCATAATTAAATGTTATGTTCTCAAGCGAGCTATATACAGGGAAACACATTTAAAATCTAGCCTACTTGCTGACAGTTTTGTATTCCTCTGATTGATAACTAATAATAGTGCAGGATAGGTACTTGCTTAAACTGTGCTAGCTGTGTAGTTTTTCTCTCTTTTTTTCTCTTTTCATGATTATGGAATGATATTAAAAAGCCTTTTTGAACACAAATGTAGTACTTTAGAGTAATGCATGCCCTGTTCCATTTTGCACTACAGGCACTAGACTTAGCTGCGCATACAGTAGGCTACAGTAAGCACGGTGAACATTATGAAGAGGCGCCAGACCGTTAAAAAAATATATATAATTTGCAAAGCCACACCTTATTGTTGGCTAGCGCCTTCATTGGCTCATGAATCTTACAAATTAATTTACAGATTTTTTTTTTTTGTGAAAAACAAATGTAGCGAAGTTGAATACTTTCTTTTTAAACAACTCAAGTAAAAGTAAAAGTACCACAATTTAATTATACTCAAGAACGTATAAATAAATGTAAAAATGTACTCAAGTACAGTAACGAAAGTATTTGTAATTAGTTACTTTCCACCACTGCTGTACACATAAAATATCGATAATCTTATTAAATTACTCAGCTCTTTAGTCAAATCTCAGGTGTTGTTTGATTGTTCATCCAATGGCAGACAGCAGTTTATAGGCGAGCTGTCGCTGAGGAGTGTGGGAGTGCACTGACTATCCCCCCCACGTTATACGATTTATGGCACATGGGTTCTTTCTCAAACCAGGGCTGGACTAGGTCGAGACGACAAATTCAGCCTGGACAAATGCCATTCCAACAAGTTCTAGAGTTTGCAGAGGTGGACTTAACAATTAGGCAAAGGTAGGCGACCGCCTTAGGCCCCCAAAAGCAAAGGGCCCCCTAAAATGCTTTTTATATACGAGATGTGCGTTCAGTGGTTGCTGTGGTGTGTTACTCCGACGATGCAGAAAACAGGGATGGAATCCCGGAATCCTTTCATAAAAACGTAATTTACTGTGTAACGCGGAATGTGACGGAATGACTGACGCAGACGTGCGGTTTTGTTTATTACTGAAGCACACGCAACACTTGCATCGTCTGTAGTAAATTATATTTTTTCCATTTAATATTCACATACACTAATCCATATCGCGGTTTGATTGAAGTGTACTGAATTGCATTTGATTTATTCATTTTAAAATGTGAAGAATTCCGTGACCTTCCTGGTTACACAGTAAACCTCTGTTGTGTAGCGCTTTGAATGTACAAAAACTAAAGGGTTGGTTTGATTGTCATTGGAATAAAAGATCGATTTATGTTTTTGCCTTCATTTTATTACCAGAAAAATTTAAATACACAACACAGCATTTCTGAATGTATGAATGAATAAATAAATAAATAAAAATAAAAAATAAAACAACAATTTCATAGGACCCTATTATTGTATACAAATTAATAAATGAAGTTGTTTTCGTGAATTCAATTAATTAGATATGTTTTAGATTAAACCATTAAAATGTAATACAGAAAAATTAAAATGGAAAAAACAGAATTTGGGCCCTGATCTACATAGACAATTTTTGTTATATTTCAAAATGCTCTTAAATTAAAACAAGTTTCATGATTTCAATTTATATAGACAGGGTGCAGCGAGTTACATATGTACAAATGTAGTATACAACCAGAAAAACTGAAAGCCAGAATAAAAAAACGGATTTGGAACACAACCAATAAACTTGCGGGCCCTGTGGAGGAGAATCGATGTCCAGAAGAATCCCTCAGACCCTTCGATTCATGCGGATGTAGGACTGTTCTCCTACTTCCGTTGCACGGCCATAATCTTCTACGGGATTAAGCTCAGGGCAGATGGCTTTTGCACAGGGCCGACAGCAGATTGCTTTTGTCTCAGGAGACCCTTGTGTGTTGATTTTGATGTGTGTTTGGTGGATTATTGTCTGTTGCATCGCAACAGGGGCCCAATTATAAGTTGGAAGACTACTTCTCTAGCAAATGGACAGTCCATTTTTAATTTGTTATCTGCGGGATATAGTATGAATCCATATTATGCATTATCCTGACCAAGATATGCGGATCTGGCACGACAAATGGAGTTGGTTTCTGGATGAGAGCGTTACTCTTCTATTTCGGATTTTCTTGAACCTGTCCCAAACAACATTGTTGTTTTTTTAGGCTTTCTGACCACAAGTAACCTATTTTCTGCAGTTCGCAGCTGGTGATCCACTAAACTCTCTCCTCGCGTTGCATTTAGGACCGTTTATAGGCACAAGTACTCGTCCTGTATTAGAGAAAAATATTTATGCTAATTTTGTGGTTTCCCCACTTCTTGTTTTTTGTTTGTACTTTAATTAAAGGTTAAATGGAAATGAAGAGCACAGGGGATAAAAAAAAAATGCAGATTTTTTCACAGCCTTCTTTGATCATATTTAACAAGGGTATGAATAATTTTGAGCACAAATGTATAATATATATATAATATGAACGTCTATTATATGAAGCTATATTTCCTTATTGAATGGTGGTGTCCTAAGATGGTGGTGTAGGTAATGTGATACATGTGTGAAAAGAAAATGAGTGCAACAGGGACACTGTATTTAAGAGAGGTTAATAGAAAGGTTGTAGAGCAAGCTGTTGGACTTGAGTGAGACAGACCACAGCAGTAAAGGTGTGATTGCATGGTGGTCATTCGTTGTCGGTCTTTAATAAAGCAGAGAGTGCGTCCACGAACGCAGGTGGTGTCGGGGAGTTCTTTGGGTGAGAGACGAAGATCCACTACTGAGTGTCAATCTCCTCATTCGTTTTCATCGTCAACGAACCTAAACCTAACCCTACTTTTTTTTTATGAGGGTCTTATGAAGATTCTATTTTGTTGAGATAGTGAATTGGTGGGTTGTTAAATGTGAGCCAAAATCATCAATTAAAAGAACCAACGACTTAAACTACTTCAGTCTGTGTGCACTGATTTTATTTAATACACGAGTTTCACAATTTTTGAGTTGAATTACTGAAATAAATTAATTTTCCACAAACATTTTCTAATTTATTGAGATGCACCTGTACTCCAGTTCTGCTCATTCAGCGAAACAGATTGGCGCATAAAAATGGAAGTTAAAAGTGGAAAAAATAGTGAAGTACTAAAAAATTGTGACCTCTTAAAACTACACATAAATCAATAAAACTCTGCTTAAGTACTGATAGTACATTGGCGTTATTCATTAAATGGATCAAAAGCAATCACTGCGGCTCGTATACATTGTCGTTATTCATTAAATGCAGATCAAAAGCAATCACTGCGTGCTGTATCATTACCAACTGCTCGGAAACCACGCACCAGTAGAACCCGCAACATTTATTTAAATAATAGCTTTTTGAACTTTAATACTTTTTTTGAAGTTTAATAAGCCATAAAGCTTTTCCTTCCCCAGAATACCATTTCAAATTATTACAAAGATTTTTATACACTTTATATTTAAGAGTTTCTATGACCTTACTTTTTTTTTTTTAATAAATAAAAATAAATGTAATGTTAGCAATATTAGTATAGCACAAAATGCCCTCTACAGGAGGAATAGCGGCATTCTACTACTCTAAACTTACAAATGTTGCTAAGGATGGCACACCCATCTACATGGCTTAACTGTTAGTTGCAAAACTAAAATTGAACCAATAGTTTTCAAGAATTAGATTTACCAGAGTAATAATCCTTGGTCTGGGAGCGGAACCATGTTCATTTATGCCTGCAGTTGTTGAATTTATTTTGCGTTTTATCAGCCAATTCTTTGCAACCATTTTGATTCCATTTTAAGATTATTTTTTAGTTTCTCTAATTAAACTTTAGTAAACATTTTTGTAACACTTTATTTCGTAGTCCACTTTAGACATTCATTAACAGTAAGTAACTTTGCACTACATGTCAACTAGCAGTTAGTGAGTATTTAGTAGACTGGTCTGCTAATCCTTCAACACTTTCTGGTCAACTATTCTACTACCCTAAACATACCCAACAGTCTACTCGGAGAGTTAGTAGACATGTAGATGCAAATTAATAAGAATTAGTTGACATGTAGTTACAAAGTTACTTATAGTTAGTAGAATGTCTAAAGTGGACTATCGAAATAAGGTGTAACCAAAATTTTATTCCAGGGAATCCTAGAGCGGCAGATCGAGCTTAGTAACTGCTCTTTGTTCAATTTACGCAAGGACCAATCCAAAAAGTAAAAAACTGGCACACTTTCATTTTATTGGCTAAATATGTTATCAGACACACCTATCATGGTTGAGTGTTGGCAGAGTTGACACGTGACCGAGCACTTCTACAATCGGATTGGCCAAGTCGCACTGCCTACTTATCTGAAAATTTAATTTGGCGGTCCAGATGGTAAGAGTTAACTCCACTGGAAAATTTTTTATTTTTTATTGTTAGAAAGCGGTCATTATTACTTGCATGTTAACCAAAATCGCTATCTCAATTTTCTTCTCAGCATAAATACAACATGTTTGATCAAGTGCATTACCGCCCCTCACCTGGCAATGGGAGCAGTGTGCTGGGTACCATGCATTTTACCCGGGCAATGGCATGGAGGGAAATACCCAGATGAAGAGACTCCTTAGACACAATGTAACTCCACCACATTAATAATATTCTTCAAAGTTATGCAGTGGGTATAGGTGCAGAGCAGAGGGTGAAGTTACACTTTAAAGTTTATTTGTGTTTGTTTCATCATTTGACAGATGGGAACATGGAGATAACAGCCACTGAAGATGAGGAGCCACAGGCCATGATGTTGGACTCCAGCACTGATACTAGCACTGATTCAAGCTCTGATCACTCCAGCTCCAGCTCTACCTCTGACTCTTCGGATGAGGAAAAGAAGAAAAAGAAGCGTAAAAAGAAGACTGGCAAGAAGAGAAGCAAAAAAAGAAAGAAGGAAAACAAAAAGGCGAAGAGGTCAGGCAGAAAAGGAGAATGGGGTATGGTAGGCTTAAAACATGCTGTATTTATTTAGGTATTAGGTGTTTAGGTTATCATTTTTAGCTAAGTGCTTTATATGTACACTATCCCCAACATCACTCTTCTCATCTCTCTTTTAATGACATGGACAATAAAGGGATAGTGCACCCAACAAATATAAATTCTGTCATTAAGTACTAAGCATAAGAACAATATTTGGCAAATTACACATGTGTATATTGCTTTGAGTGCATAGAACACATTGCATCCAGATACGCTAAATAATTTATCTTGGCACGGATTTAAAAATATATGCGTCCATCTAGCGTAGGCATAATTACAAAGGAAGTCTTGTAATATGTCCCCAGAGTTTGCTAACATGTACAATAACCAAAAAAGTAAAAATAAATCAAAAAAAGTTTTTTTTTTATCGGATCAAGCTGCTATATTTTGACCATAATTTTACTGTGAGGTATATTTCTAAACAGAAGATTATGTTGGGGACTGTTGAGTGGCACTGTGTTGCATTGAGGCATCACTTTTAGTACTGTACTAACTGTACTGTTTTGCAGCTCGGTGGTGGCCAGAATGTGTTTTGATGCTATGTTTTATTATGTTTAGATTTGAAGCAGCATCAGGTCAATAGTAAAAAAAAAAACTAGTGTCCAAAATACAATAAACAAATTATGGCTTTGCAGCCTACCATTTTCATAAATCACGATTTCTTATGTGAAATGTAATGGTTCTATTTTAATGGTATCAATTTGTTAATCCTTTGTAGAAGTCCACGGTTTTTACATTACATTGCAAAGAGCACAGCAACACTCTTTCTATGATGTCAACGAACTCAGAATAATTGTGTAAAAAGCCTGGAAAGCACCAAAGAACAAGAGGCAGAAAGTTGAGAGTTTACTGTCGTTGTTCACATGATGAGAGAAGTTCTGCCATAAACGACAAGGTAATGTAATCTAAATTTGCAATGCACCTTGACGAAATTGGTAAATTTGTAAGAACCTGAACGAGCTGACATTAATATGGGCATAGTAGTTTAGGATATTGATGTAGTGGGGGTGGACATCCACTTTCCCTAAAGCTGCTATAATTTATATGATTGGCTTATATATAAGTTTGTGTTTACTTTTTGTCGTATTTTCTTATTTTGTAAGCATATTTATGTATATATACAGAATTTAAAAGTGCTTTAATTCAAAAGGAATTTCAAGTTTTGGATGAACGAGTATTATCATATAATTACACCATGTCTAGTAAACATTTTAAAGGTCAAGAGATTTTTTTGATTATTTTTTCTAACACTGTAAAACTGTTTTGTGTATGCAAGATACGCTGCCGGGGGGGGCTACACTGAAGAGAAAGCGAATGTGGGTGTTGGTGTACTTGAAATCAAAACGGCAAGTAGACGTCCAATATTCGCCTTGTGAAGAAAGAAAACAAGGGACCCTTTTTCCAATAATCAAAAAGCATATCAAAAGAGAAAGTATAGCTGTGTGGATGAGTGGGGCATATGCCAGCCTTTCCAGGAGGGCTACAAGCATGTCGGAGTCAACCACAGCAAGAACTATATAGATCCACAAACAGGACTACACACTCAAAAAAATTGAGAGGGTGGCAGACGTCCAAGAGGGAAATTGGAGTATGAGGGGAATCGTCTGGTGGAGAAGGCCTGAGAAAAACAACTCTGCTTTATTGAGGGAGGACTACTGGTTGGCCAGCAAGAATAAACATGGTGTATTGGAAGAATTCTCAAGGACACAAGGAATGGAAATCCCAGATCACAGGTAACCACAGTTTAAATCTTCTGTAAATGTTGAGAAGCATTAACTCAATTAGCATACCCATCTCCATTAAAGGCAGAAATGATTATTAATTAATTTTTGTAGTATTATTATTTATTTTATTTTTATTTTAGTTGTTAGCCCTATTTTGTTTTCACCTAAACCACACATGCCTTTAATAACACTGCCATAGTAAAGACTTTGATTAAATTGAGTGCTGGCCAGGCAGTCAAGCATGTTTGTTTTATTGTTGTGTTGTTAGTTGTGTGGTTTTTTTGCCAGACATCATGTGACTTTCAGATCTGATAGCAGTATGCATTTTCGTGTTTTTGGATATATGAAACCTAGAGATTGTGTTTAATTATTTGTAATTCTCTAATGTCTAATTAGAAACAATGTAATCTCCACCACATTAATAATATTCTTCAAAGTTATGCAGTGGGTATAGGTGCAGAGCAGAGGGTGAAGTTACACTTTAAAGTTTATTTGTGTTTGTTTCATCATTTGACA